>PISX010005285.1:0-109510 GCA_004024625.1 Mellivora capensis
CCCCCCACCCCCCCCACCCCGGGCTCCAGCCGTGGCTCCAGCCGTTCCTGCTGGTGAGACCTTGCAAACTCCTCGTAGGCCCAAAGAGCATACAATCACCTGCCTCCAGGATTGCTGTGAGAATTTAAAGGGGAGAAAGCCTGGGAGGTGGGTTGCCAGCACCGGGTGCTGGTCTCAGGAAGGCCCTGACCGAGCAGCTCCTGGGTGCCGAGAGTTATGCTATGACCCCAAAAATCAAGCGCACCCCTGTTCTCAAGCTGCTCTATCTCCAGAGAGAGACCCCAAAGGACCAGGGAAGACAAGGCAGCCCGTGAGTAGACAGACAGCGGTTCTCACATGCGTGCAGGGAAGCGGGGGAGGAGAGGCTGCCCGGAGGAGGTGGCATTTTCTTCCCTCTTTCAGTCCACACACCCAAACTGAGCCCCCATTTAGCAAGTGCCAAGGCCTGTTCTGAGTGCTGGGGGGTGGGCAGGAATGAGCAGCACAGGCAAACCGCCCCCCACCCCCAATGAGCAGGCTCTTCTTATAGGGGACATGATGGTCCATAAGCAAACAAGTAACAATATTTCAGGCAGTGCCATGAAGAAAAATAAGGATGGCAAGGAGTTAGAAAGTCTCAGGGGACAGAGTAGTCACAGAAGCCCTCTAAGAAAGGTGGCATTTAAGGGCCCAAATGAAGAGGAGACATGGTGGAAGAATGTTCTAGATAGAGGGAAGAGCACGTGCAAAAGCCCTGAGTTGGGAAGGAGACTGGCCCTCCCCGGGAGCGGGAAGCTGTCCATGTGGCTGCAAGGGAGTGAAGGAGGTGACACGTGGTAGGGGACCAGGAGGTGGGGTGGCAGGGGACAGGTGGGGTGAGATCTTGCAGGCATCAGTAAAGACAAGGTGAGTGGTGTTCTTAGCATGCTGGGAAGGCCCGAGGGCTGGAGAGTGACATGATGTAGGTTTCTGACAGATCACTCTGGCTGCTGTTCAGGGATGGCCCCCGGGGGAGGGGGGGCAATGGAGATAGCCAGGGGAGCAATCAGGAGGCCATGGCAGGGATCAGGCACAGGCTGGTGGTGACCTCTACCAGGCAGCTCTGGAGGACTGGTGAGCAGCAACACAAGGCAGGCTTGACAGGACTTGCTGGGCTTTAAAAGATGAGTGGGATTTTCACAGATGAAGAACCAGAAAGGTGGTCCAGACTGGGGCATGATGAAAGAAGTGGGGGTATTCCCATTCTTTCCTAAAGCAGAGATGGCTCAAGCAGCTGGGGAGGAGTGGGACTGAGTGGAGCAGCTTCCTGGGTTGCCCGCCCACACTGTGGAGGGCTCCTGTGGCCCCTGTACCTGGGAGCAGTCCCAATGGAACTATGTCAGGGCTCCCAAGGTGTGGGCATCCACCTAATCAGTGGGCATCCACAGAGCTTTCCAGGGGGTGGGTGCCACCACCCCTGTGACCACTAGGTGGCGCTCCAGGCCGGGTCAGAAGCTCTGAAACGGTCCCCCAACTTCTCACAGGGACTTTTTTCAGTCTGGTCAGTTTCTACACTGCCGTCTCAATTTTTGTTTCATTAATCATACCATGGAAATTCATGATCTTCATGCTGAAGATTTATGACTCAAAAAGCCAGAGACTGGAATGACTGAGAGGAAAGCCCACGGCTGTCAGGACCCTCCCCAGGGATTGAGGGGCCTGCTAAAGGGACTGGCTTTGGGACCCCTGGAGATGCAGGACACTGCTACTGCCCCGCCGTAGGGACTCTGGGGCCCCCAGTACCCTCCCTGGCCCTGGAAAGTTCTCCCAGCAGACCTTGCCCCGGAAGCCAGCTCCCACGGGGAGTGGGCCGGGCAGGGGCCCCTTTGTACCTCCGTTCTCCCTCTCCCTCCTGGGGAGAACAGCCGTGAGGTCCAAGAGCCTCTAACTGGGAACACCTTCATGGCTCAGAAACTCCCAGGACCTGGTCATCTCTTGCAAAACAGATCTCTGACTTCATGCTCCACATTCTTTGATTTGGTCTACAAGCTTCCCAAACCCCCACCCTGGAGCCTCTTTCCTGCACAGGAGAAGGGCTGGTGGCTCTGGCCCCATTCCTGCTGCCCTCTCACTCCCGGTCTGAGGTCCCACCATGCCCTGGGCTGGATCCCAGGTGAGTGCTGCTGCCTACAGGTCGGGCAGTGCCCACACCCTGCCTGTGCTTCAGTCCTGGGGTGTCGGGGGCACGGCACACACGGTCTGCTGAGTGAATGACACCCCAGCCATGCAAAGGGGGGGCCTCCTGCAAACCCCACGGCCACTCTTCCATACCCTCAGGCCTCTCCTGCTGAGATGAAGCCTCTGCTCCCCTCTCAGACCCACGGGCAGACCCCCCGGCAGGAAGAAAAAAACCAGGCCCTAACTTCACAGTTAAGGACAGCAACAGGGGACACGCAGCCATCGCACTGCCAGGCTGGGCCCACGCCTGGATTCCTGGTTTTTGGTGTGGGGCCTCTCCCAGACCCTCGCTCCAGGAGAACGCTGAGTGCACACTGAGCCTGGGCCGACAGGTGGAAGGCACTGCCTCGGCCCCTGCCTCACGCCCAGGTCGCAGCCACGCTCCCCTTCCTGCCTCTGGCCTGTTTCTCAGCTCAGCCTGCACAGAGCAGCCTAAATCCTTTTTCCAAGATGCTGCTTTTATCAGGCGGTTCCCCTGTGTGACCTTACAACTCATTAGCTCTCTGAGGCCCAATTTCCTTTAAAATGTGGGCTTTAGACTAGAGAACTTCTTAGGTCCCTGCCAGCAAGGGCTTAGCCAAGCCTGAGACACGGTGCCATTGCATCCCTGCCCAGTGGTTCTCAACCTAGGGCGATTTTGCTCCTCTGGGGAAAATCTGGCAATGTCTGGGGACATTTCTGGTTCACACAGCTTGGAGTGGGGGGCTCCTGCTGACATCCGAGTGAAGAGAGCCCAAGGTTACTGCCAAACAACGATGCCCAGAAGAGCCTTTCACCACAAAGAACTACCCAGCCCCAAGTGTGGAGAGAAGCCAAGAAACCCTGCCCCAGCCCCAGCCCCATACCAGGAGCCCACCCCTGGCTACTGCCAGAAGACAGCCATCACGGGAAGAACCCGGTGTGTCCCCTTCCAGGGCTGGAGCAGCATCCTGGTTCTGGAAGGAAAAATAAAACGTGAGAGGAGTAAAGAGGTGACAAGACTCCATCTGGGAAGCTGGTGAGAACTGGGGCAGGGGCAGGGAAGAGGCCGATGTCTGGTGTGTGGCAATGGGCAAGAGCGAGGAACTGAGGGCAGAACAGGTTTGCTGGGCGGGAGGGCAAAAAGACAGGAAGCAGACCTCTGAAGCCAGAGCAAGGGGCTGGGGAGGATGCAGCAGGAATGGGGGAGGGAAGAAGAGGGAGGAGAGGGGCCCACGTGGAAGGTGCCCTGCATAGGAAGGAGACGAGGCCCGCAGTGGCACAGCCAACACTCGGTGTCAGAGAACTAGCTGGGGGCCTTCGAGAAAATTCCCTTCCAAACCAGAGGGCTGTCTCAGCCAAGAGGACCAAGCCACAGTCAAACCCAAGCCAGGAAGAGACTCTAGGGTGAGGCAGGGTGACTCAGGGAACCAGGATCTAGCCAAGGTTAGAACCAACCGACCCAAGGTCATCAGCCAACATGGTACGGCCTAGGCCTGGTCAGCACCCCTCTCCAGCCAGAGAGGCCCAGTGACCGTCCTGACTACCCAGCCTTCCTGTTCCCTGCCCCGTGCTCCAACTAAGGGCATTTCTAAGTGTTTTCAATGCCACACCCCAAATAAATCCACATCCAAATGTGAGAAAACAAGCTCCTACCATTGCATTTGCCTGAGGCCTTGATCTCCGTGAAGGCAGGGGTTTGGGTCAGTTTCGTTCCTTGCTAACTCCCCAAAGCCTAGAACAGAGCCTCATCCCTGGTGATGGCTTTGGGTATCCCTCCTACAGGGCTCTCCTGTGCGGCCCTTCGCTGACTGCAGAAGGGAGAAGGTTCAAGCCCTTTCCAAAGGCCCTCTCAGGACTGTCCTCATCACCCGTGGGCCCATCCACCAGATGCACACCAGGCAAACTGAGCCCTAGCCAGCCCTAGCCAGTGGACAAGCACTCCAGGCTTGCGTCATTTATTAAGCCTGTTGTAATTAACCAAATATCCCCATGGCATTTTTCCTCCTCTTTAGTTTGAATCCTATTGATTTGTAGTTTTAATACATGTTTCTGCCTCATGTCCTTATGTATTTTTCATGCGGGCATCCCATTTCTCTGGGGGTGAGTCCCATAATTTCCCCTTCGAACCAACCTCCCTTCTGAGCTTCTACCCCTGACTTAGCACAGCGGACAGCCACTCCCTGCTTCCCCTCATAGCTGCCAGCAATCTGTCCCCCATGCAGGGGTGGCCTGCCCCAAGAGTGACCTCCTGTGCCAGGGCTGGCCCCAGGGCAGCCCATCAGGGACCTGCCAAGCCTTCTGTGTAGACTAGTCACCCACCCCTACTAAAACACCAACTGCTGGGACCAGGTTCATGTTCATCTATTCCTCTTGCATGGGAGGACCTAGAACAGGCCTTGAATACATCAACATTTGCTCCATGGACAGATAGATGGATGGATGGACGGATGAATGGGTAGGAGGGGTAGGAGGGAGGACCTGAGCAGGCCACAGCCTAGGAACAGGACCAGACCCAGACACACAAACCCACTTGAATAAAATCCCCCCATCACCTCTTCATCTCTACTCTTAGAACCCCCAAGTGCCCCAGGTTACTCCCAACTGACTCCCCTTAGCCCCTCGTTTGCCTTTGTAAGCCGCCTGCTTATCTACCCCCGCTTCCCCTCAGAGCCCCCAGGATGTTTTCATCCCTGCGGCCTTGTGTGTCTCTGCAGAGCCCCCCCCAACTCGGCCCGGCACCCCACCAGCCTCACCCCCCGATGCTCTGTTGGAGCTTTTCAAACACTAGGTCTCAGCGCTCCCCAGCACTCTCTTTGAGCCACGGCCAAGTGCAGCATTTGATGGCATTTACTAAATTAGTGGATGTGGAGAATAAAAAAGAAAACCAGAACGACTTTCATTTCATAGCCCGACATGCCGCTAGTAATGGTCCAGCCTGGCTTGGGAGGAGCCAGCCTGCCAAGAACTTAACCCAGGGAAAAGGGACAATACATCTGCCCCAGGAGGGGGCGGTCATTGTATTGCCGATACCCCTTGCTTCCAAGGGGCCTTGCATCTCATTCAGTGTCACGGCCATAACCGCAGCAAGGGGCGGGGGAAGCCAGACAATGTCTTTGCCAAAGTCACCCTGCAGGCAGGAAGATCAGAGCACAGAAGGTAAGTGGACACTAAGTGACAAGTCTCCATGTGAGGCTGTCCCTGGCCCCAGGCAGACCAGTCCCCACTGGCGCACCAAGGTCCCAATACTCAATATCCACCCATACCCACCACCCTGCTTTTGCACAATTCCGGTTCATCAAGAATTCTTTCTTAGTAACTCAAGAATGCACTTCCTTTAGGCTGACATACATCAGTCCTAGTTTTGCCCAAGCAGCCCACCAAACACAAGTGTGGCAGGCTTTTAAATATTTGTAGGCCTGTATCTACCATGCCTTCCCAAGTCTATTCCACGGCTTTTACATCTTTGTCTCATCCCTGTCCCACACTTGTAGTCAGATTCCTGCGATGCAGGGGACAGCATGGAGTACAAAGATACCCCTCTCACCCCCTACACTCTGGGCTCTATACTTCTAGTAATCTAGCCACAGCCCTCCTGGCTTGTCGGGCAGCCCCCCATGGTTTTGGCTCACGCTGAGCTTGTGCATAATTTAAAGTGAAACTTTAAATGACTCCTCATTTAAACCTCATGACTCCTCAGTCATTCTTTTTCTGACCCCACACTTTCTCTCAAAGCCACCAATTTCTTCACAACTTCACCTCGCAGCCCCCAATATCACCAGCTTACATAGGTGACAGGGAGCTCACACCCATATTTCTGAGCTGAATTTTCCTCCAAATAAACATTACATAAAGCATTTGCATATCTAAAACCCAGTTACATTTTGATTATCACAGAATGGGGTTATTTTCTCAGATGGTTCTAGGAGAGAGCATTTAAACACAGCCCAACTTCAGGGGTGCTGTTGTCTGGTTGTTGCAAGGCTCGGAGGTGCACAGAGCTCTTCAATGATGTTTCCAGAGTCCACTTCTCCCCAGCAAGCTTTGTAGAGACACTGAGACCATAGTAACCCGCTCATAAGACCCGCCCCCGTCCGTTGAGAGTGGGTCCTATCGCTATACCTCATGTACTGCATGTATCCCCCAAACTCTAAGAAGTACACGACAATCAGAGTCTGTGGCAAGGGAAATCCCACTTGAGACTTTGAGGACAGCCCTGCTGAAGGTCTTGGCTGGGGGTAAAGGTCCAGGCACCAGCAGTCCTGTCCCCCAGCCAGCAGCACAGAGGGCTCGGTGTCCTCTGACCCCGGGAGGGCAGGAGGCCAGCCTTATTGAAGCACTGCCCATCTGTCTGGGCTTCCCAGCCTCAGCACGAAGGGCATCTGTCCCACCCAGGGGCTCACTTGAATCAAGGCATCTGCTGGACTCCAGGCTGACCCGCCTGGGGGCAGGGAGAGTCTGTGTTGTCCCTGGGTTTCAAAGGCCAGGGACGGGGGTGCTGAGAGCGGGCCTAGCTCCTGATTCATCTGATGCCTGGACAGCAAGGGGAGTCCACGCTGCATTACCCTAATGCAACCCCCTTACACTCTGGTCTTGTGCAACTCCTCCTCTGTCTGGGAGAAAGACCATGGAGCATCAGGGCTCACCTGCCCCAGCTCCCCCTGCATCCCAGCCCCAGAACCCTCTGGAAGCCTCTGGCGGACAGCAGGTCCCAGATCAACTTCCTCAGGTGCCAGCATCTTCCTACTTCTCAAGCCAAGCAGGGGGTTGGTGGGGGGGAAGGGGAGATAAAAAAGGAGGTAGAGACAAGCCCTGGAGCACCTAGGGGAGCCGCGAAGTGGGCCAGAGGCTGCCGGCAGGAAGCCTGAGGAACAGCCCCCAGAAGGACCAGAGTGATGTGTGGCTGGGACGTCGAGGAGCGGTAGATGACACATAGCCCCAGCCAGCCTCGTAAAGCAGCAGCGATCATTCACCAGTCCATAAACATCAATTCCCACTGCCATCGCGGCCGTTCATTGGCTGCCAAACATGCAGAGAAGGTGCCGGGGAGAAGGGACTCACACAGGAGCACCTGCAGCCCGGCGCAGCCCAACTGACCCCACCATCCTGTTGTGCCCTGGAGCGGGAGGCCGGAGGCCCTGACAGCGAAATCTGCTTGAGGACCTAACAGAGGACACCTGGGAGGACACACAGCTGCTTCATGTCCCTCGTTAGGAACACACAAGAGGAAGGAGGCTAAAACCCCGAAGGGACAGGGGCAGGCATGGGAAGAACTTCCCAAGAGGGAAGCTGACAGTCCTTTGTCCTTGGTCCCTTCTAGAGGCTCTGGTCCCTGAGCCAACTGGCACACTGCCCTCTACTGGGACAGTTGGGGGAGGGCAGGGAAGGGCAATGACCCATGGACATGCCTTTTCCCCGAACTCCGGAACTTGTCAATACTCGACAGGAAACAGCTCAGAGTCTGAGGCCACCCGCACCTAGTACCATACTCGGGCAGGGTGCCAGTGTAGGAAGGGATGCTGTCTGTGCTGGGGTGTAGCTCCCCTTATCTGCACCCCGAGGCCATGATGGCCTGAGCCCCTGAGCCTGGGGCAGACCCACGCGGGACCACAATCAGAGGCAAGCTCTTCACTCCCAAGGTCGCTGTAAATTGGGAGGGAAGGCGCCAAGGACTCAGAAAAGCCTGTCAAAGGAGTCTGGAGAAAGGATTTTCCAACCACCAGCATATTTTTTCCTTCCTGCATTTGTTTTATTTTGTGCATCTGGGGAGAAAGGCACTTCTGACAGCATCAAAGCGTGGAGGCATACATGCAGCCGGGGCTGCCGTGGGAGGCAGGGATGGGCTTAGGAAACCAGCCTGCAAGGATCACAGTGACACGGGCGGCCACCAGGGCTTCTCAGAGAAGGCAGAACCACCAGCCGCCCGTATCTCAGGGCAGTGGCCTCGGGGACAGCCACATACTGCACAGCTCTGGTGGGCCACCTGGCCTTTTGGGGACGATGCTCTGCTGCTAAAGGCCTCAGAGAGAGAAAGCAGCTCCCCGGCACTCGGGGACACAGAGAGGATGAATAGGATTATGCCTGCCGAGCACTTTGTTCCTTGGAATATAAATACCATACAAGGTCCTGTGCTATTATTCAAACTCCTTGGAAAATGCAGGGGAACAGGCCAAGGATCCCTTGAATGCCCATCACATCCTTCCCAGCAAAGAGCCCAGATGAGACCATAACTCATCCTGGAGAACAGGCAAGGGGGTGGGTGCCGTCCTCCTGTTTGAGGAAAGGTGCCCCCCACCCCACCCCAGAGAGGCGAAGAGAAGTCACACGGTGCAAACATGTCCCTGAGCGGCGGCTCTCCGGCAATGACAAATGCATGCCCTTTTAATAACTATCTACGGCTCAAGTTCGGCAAATAACACCCTGTAATTACATGTACAGTTATCAGGAGAGATCGTGGCTGACCACCAGGCCCATCTGCGGCCCCGGGACAGCCACCCACGCACACTTCCGCTATAACCCTTGGACGTGGCCGCCACATGACTGGTCTTCTCTCCAGGGATCCGATGCCCACAGCCTGATTATTTACTCCGCCAGATGGGAGCGTGTCCACCCATGCCAGGATTTGGCATTTCTGACAGGCTTTGTGGGGGACAGAGGCTGGTGATGGTCACGTCCCTCTGTCAGACGTGGTCTCAGCAGCAGCCTGAGTGAGCCCCCGGGACCCCTCCCACCCCGTGCCAGGCCCTGCCCGAGTCTCGTCCTCCTGGCAGGACAGGAGACCATCGCCCACCTTACTGCTCTTGTCCCAGTGCACGCGATTCAGGGCCCTCCCCTGAAAGCTGCCTGTCCCTGGGCTGGCCAGGCCTCACTCCTTGTCCCTGCCCCTGACCTCCCTGTATTAGCCCTTCGACGCCATGCTGCCGGGGACGGGGCCGCGCAAGTGTTCTCCAGCACAGACCAGGCGCCGCGCAGTTCCCAGGGCTTTGCCTCTTCGGCATTTAACCTCATTTAACCCTCTCGGTGGTGGGGGCGCGGATATTTTTGTCCTCCCTGGGTTACAGGTGAGAGAACAGAGGTGCAGGGAGGTTAGGTGGTGAAGGGACCCGGGAAACCGGGCTCCGGAAACCGTGTTCTGACACACCACGCCCCACGGCGCAGACCTAGGTCATCCCAAATCGGCCAGAAAGGATGTTGTCTACACACGTCTGCATCTGGAGGAAGGCATGCTGGCTGTGGCACGGTCCGCAGAAGCAAGGCTCCACGGCCTGGAAGCCTACTTGTGCCTGGGGGCAGGGGCGGGAAGAGAACAGGCAGTGAAGGTGGATAGTGGCAGGGGTGACGCAGTGGTGTCGGGGCGGTGACAACGATGATGAAGACAGGAACCGCACGGATGAGAACGCCAGCATTTACTGAGCCCACATTACCTGCCAGGCACTGTGCCAACCCCTCTCCACAAAAGCCATACAAGAAAGTTACTATCGTTACCCTCCCCTCCCCTGTGCACACGGAAAAACAAAGGATTGGAAATTACGGATCTCGTCTAAGCGCCCACATGGAGCTGGGGGGCCTGGGATTTTAATCCAACTTGATATAATTCCAAATCCTATGGCTGAAACCTCTCTGTGACTCCTATAAGAAAAATCCAAGACCTCGTTTTGTTAAACCTTTCCAACAACTTTCTAGGCCGATCTGAGTCATGGGAGGTGAGAAGGGAGTGTTGAAGAATGGAGGGACCCAGGAAGAGAATCCACCACAAGGGAGGGAAGGAAGCGTGCCACGGCTGGTTGGAACGGGGCGGGGAGGGAGGGCAGAGAAGGTGGGCGAGGACAGGGAGCGAGGAGAGGGGAAGACATGTCCCATCTACAGGCAGGGGTGTGTGTATGGCGTGGACATGGGTTGGGGCTGCCAAAGTCCAGCCAAGGTAATATACCTACTTCACTGATCTCACCAGAGTTATGGAAATTGTTGGTTTTACCTCTGCAAGAAGAACCAAGAAGAAACAAAATAAACTAATGTGGAGCTCAAGAGGCCTTCTTTTTGAGCCTGTATTTTCATAAAAGGGGAGATGGTGAAAATAATCACAATCACCTGCCATTTGTTTTCTAGAATGTTCTTTCACATACACGGTCTCTCTCACACACAGTCCCAACAGCCTCGTGAGGAGGGGTCACCCAGCTTTATAAATGAGCCCAAAGGAGTCAAGCCCTCCTCTCATGCAGTGCCTGTAACCAGCCTATGTGGTCAGCAGAAGAGCTTCATCTGACCACCGCCCCCCCCGGCCCCCGCACTCCCCTCCCCAGGGAATGGAGCTTCAGAGCAACTCACAGAAGCAACTCAAAGACTGTCTACTTTCTAGAAAGGATGAACAAGGAAGGCCTGACTGGTGACCTGTTCACAGAGCCTTTTGTCGTCAGTCTCTCACCAGGCTCCCCCAAACATAGGAGCCAGAGATGGGGTCCCTACCCCATGAACATCCGAGCCAGCTGGACCCAGCAAGTCTAGGAGACAGAAGCCAGCCACGACATAGGACTACCCAGCCGGTGCTGACGTCCGGGTCCAGGAAGGCTGTGCACAGCTCTGGCCTTGGAACCAAGGAGACTGGGTTCCAACTCCCAGCACCCTCATTCACCCCCGGGGGTGTGGGTACATCTCAGAAAACAACGTTCCCAGTGCTGGCTTTTAAATGGGGGGATCGGTGGTACCTACCAACAAGAGCTGTAGTTGGGATTAAATGAGATTCATGAAAATAAACTCCCCAGCGTGGTGCTGCACACAAAGCTACAAACAGGAGTCGTTATTAGTATTTATGGGCCGCAGTCACAGAGACCAGGCGGGGCGGCTGTGAGCTGGGGCCAGCGGTGGCGAGCGGGGGAGCCCAGCTGTCCCAGCCCCAGCCCACCTGCCCGGCCAACGAGGGCCCTCCTCCCCCCACAGGGCCCGGCGCGTCTGCCAGACATGCTTTATTCACCCTGCCGACCTCCCGCTCCCCAGCCACCCATCTCTGGGAGGCAGCTCGCTTTCCCGATTTGCGAGCTGCTTTCTTTTGGCAGGGAGCTGCTGCCGTCTGTGCTCTGGACCGTAAAACAAGTTTTCATCAATAAATTAAGATAAGCGGAAAGCCAGCTCAGGAGGAGGCGGGCTGAGGCAGGCAGGTGGGCGGGCCAGAAGCCGCTCTGTGACCCAGAAGGGCCCGAAGTCAATCCAAAGCAAGACTAGGGCTCACGGCCTCCTCTCCCTGGATCTCTAGGGCCCTGTCTGACCCAGACTTCTCAGAGAAGGGGGAGACCCAGGAAGTCACCGTGCCTCTCTTGGGACCCATTCCATCCTCAGGGCGGGTAAGCAAGCGTCAGGTTCTCAGCAATGCTCAGAGCCAAAAGAGTGATCCCAGTCACCATGCAAGACGAGCTCAATCTAGACTGCAGCCTGCCCCATCACTAACACGGGAAAGCCACCTCTAAAAGCAAAAACATCATTCCTGTGGAGCTTCCCCACACCCGCCGTGAACCACCAGGCCCCCCCAAGTGCACCGTGCAGGCCTCTGCCTCCATGCCTTGCTCACAGCATCTCCCCCTACCTATAACCAGGTAGACTGGGTTCCTTTCCACCTTTCTCGATCCAACCCAGGGCCTTCAAGGCCCAGCTGATGTCCCACCTCCTCTAGTCTGGCCAACCCCCTCCCCTCCCGCCCTGACCACAACATTCTACAGTGGCTCGACGGTCTGACAACCCATCAGCCTTAGAACCTTCTCCCACCTTGCCAGTGCTGACCTTCGCGGGGTGTGTGTTCCGGCCTACAACGGCTGCCCACAGGTGCCTCCCGTCGCACCTCTCTGTGCACTGCCCGGACCCTGAGCTCAGTACTGGGTGTGGAGAGGGCCTTGTTCTCAACAGCCAGGTTGATACGGACTGAGCGAGCCCGAGTGAGGCAGGGCTGTGGGAACGCGGAAGCAAGGCCAGTTTTCAGCTCAGCAACAGGAGTGCCTCCCCAACCCTGGTGCAACGGTATACAACCCCCTTCAGTCCCGGCACTCGTCTGCAAGCCAGGCATATGGCGGGAGACAGGCCAGCTGTCTGTCCACCAGCACACACGGAGAGGCGCGCGGCTCTGCCCGTGTTCAGGAGTTAGTTGACAGGTAAGCATGTAGTTGAAGCCGCATGGTTAGCCCGACTTCATAGGACCCACCACGGTGAACGGGACAGCCTCGAATCTCGGTGACTGAATCTGTCCTCCCAGCCTCTCTCCGCCCCCACCCCACCACTAAAACAAAAGGCCGAGCTTAATAATACCCCAAATCCCTCCCAGCCCTAAGAGCCTGGGATTTCATCTCAGCTCCAGCCTCCCTTTAGTCGAAGTTAGTCACTCTCTGAGGGGAGAAGCCAAGGCTTTCGAGGCTGTGGGACCTGCTCACACACCGCAGGCCTGCCTCCCGCCCCCCACCTCAGGAAGAGGGGCGCCACTTCTCTCACAGAACAGAGCATAGAGGGAAGGTGCCAGACCGCAAGCTGGGCCTGAGAAGGGCTGTGTCATTTACGCCTACCCATACCCTGTGATCTAAACCCCCAGTTAAAGAAATGGATGGGACAGAAGACTTGCTGCCCCCCACCCCCAACCCACCTGCCAAGGCTTCATTCGGATGCCCGTTCAGCACCGTGCCTCAGGAACCCGCCACGTATGTCCACTCAGACAGAAGGCAGAGATGGCAAGGTTTCAGGCCACAGTGACATTAAATCAAGACTGCTAATTATACCCCAACCTGGATATAAACCAGAATCGATCACTTCTGAGCTCAGGCGCTTCCCATACCTGGAAGCAGCAGAGTAAATGGAGGGCTTTGATCAAGTCTAGGCTTTGCTCTAAAGCAAATCCCAAATCCCAGTGGGCCCTCCCTCCCCTTTCCCACCCCTGCCCCTCTCCCTCCCCCACAGATAAGCACTCCCTTCACCAAGACTTGGAGGAAGCAAACGATGCCATTTTATAACGAGCAAACAGAGGGGAAAGGACCTACACGTTAAACTGTGAGTTGGCAGGACGCTGAGAACGAAGTTCAGCAAACGGAACAGAAACACATTGACAATAGCAAAAAGAAACAATTACTGAGCATTTTCACATGAGGTCCCGAGGAATAAATTTGCTCTTGCTTTTGCTTATTCAACAGAAAAAAAAAAGAGAGAGAGAGCAAGCGAGAGAGAGCAGGAGCGGGAGAGGGACGCGGACACAGCAGAATGCAAATGCCTGCACTTTGCGGCTCCACACCTCCCTTAAGCTCTCCAGAAAGTGTTTTTTGAGATACAGGCTGACCCGAGAGTCAGAAGAAATAGAAAAAAAAATAACACTGTGAGTGGAGAGGTTTAGGGTGCTGCCACCAGGAGCACCCACAAAACAGACACCCTCAAATTAATGGGGAGACGTGCTGCTCCCATTCGCGTGGCAGCTTTGCATCTTCGGAAGTGGAAGTTACTTTAAAAAAAAGAAAAATTTACCCGGAGCTAGAACCGTTAACATCCGTGGTACCAGCTGCTCAGGGGAGCGAGAGCCTGGCTTCGGTTCAGGAAAATTCTGACCTCTCTGCCAAAGCTAGTCTCCCAGGTCGTCCTACAGATGCCGCCCCTTCCGCAGAAGCGGGTCGCCAAGGCCCAGAGAGGAGGGGTGCTCAGCCAGTGCCCAAACTGCTGCTAGCTGGGGGGGGTGCGAGTCCATGCTGGGGCTCCCCAGTGTTTGTCTGTGGGCATGACGCTGGGTGCACTGGAAACCCCGGACTCGGGTGAGGACCACGCCCCCTCCGCCGGTGCCCACACCGCCCCTCAGGCCACACAACGCCCGAGAGCCTCTGCTTGCCCTGAACCACGGTACTTGTTTTCCATGGTGTCACTGGTGCTCTGGACGTTTCCCGGATCGGGGTGTCCACCCTGGCCTCCTGAAAATGTGCTTCTCCACACATGTCCCCCGCCTTGGGGATGTGTTTCCTTTACCCCTTCTTCCCTTCTGGAGTTAAAACTTGGATCTGTGGCCAGCAGCTATGAGCACAGGCTCTGGAGTGAACACGTGGGTTGTGAACCCCAGTTCTACCCCTTCCCAAACGTAACAGGGCTGGTTGGCCTCTGTGACTCTGACTCTCAGCTGTAGAATGGAGCGAAGAGTGCTAGCTCCAAAAACATCCACACAGTCGACTTACAAGATGGTTGTGAAAATTAAATAGAGCTAAACTGTCAAGCTCTTAGCACAAGAGCACAGCCTCACGTCATCGAGGCGCACTACGGTCACGGTCATCGCCACCCTTCTGCATCCCCTCTGCCGCAGATCCGCCGGCCATATCCCTGCCCATCTCCTGCATCCACCTCTTCCTCTCCAGGCTCAGAGCCCACTTCCTGCTCTCACCCCTTCGGCCGGAACACTGGGAGCCGCCCCTGTTGGTCACCCCACCTCTTCCGTCATCACCACAATATAAACACTCTGCCCGGAGCATATGGTGCCCCATAGCGCAGACCCTGGAGGGCTCCTGTAGCCCCCACGAGGTGGCTAGAACTCCTTGGCAAGGCGTTCATTTGAGACCTTCCATGGGCTCATTTTTTCGTCATTAGTACACGACTGTCCCCTATAATGTGGGTACCCCTCCCTCTGTGAAATATCCCATGCCTTTGACCCATACACCTCTCCTCTAGCTCTTCCCCACCAACCATGCCCTTCCCTTCACCCCCTACTGCTCAGCAAGGCTCATCCTTCCCAGGAAGGGTCTCTGACCTCCCCCCCCTTATCCTTCCACATCCATGCACTCCAACACCTGACAGCTCATGGTACCCAACACATTTTGCCCTGCGTCGATTCTCTTCTTGTTGCTTTTGCCGAAGCCAACTCTCATTTTGCATCTCCAATAGCACCTCACAGATAGTAGGCTCCCAAAAGGCAACGTTTTTCAAGTCAGAGCTATGTTTTCCTGAAGGCAAGCTCCCAGCAGGATGAGACCGAGATGGTACAATTTGTTCTGTGTGGTGCCCAGCCGGTTCTCCAATCACCCTGTCAAGGACCGCATGGGTCAAGCAAGCCCCCCCTCCATGAATGCCAGATGCATCTGAATTCTTCAGTAGCCCAGCCATGTCCTGTCAAATGCGGCTACATCCACGCCCCTACCCCAAGGCACGTGACCACAGGGATCACCAAGGTTCTTCTTTTGTGTGACTCAATCACGCAATCATCTTGCTTTCTTTCCATGGTCATCATTAAGCAGACGATGACAGAAACAATGTCAAGCAGCACTGAGTGCATCCCAGGACCCCAGAGGGCTTGGCTGGACCACCGCAGGGCAGAAGTACGCATCCCCTCTCTGGGTTCCAGGCTTGTGTGCCCACTCACCTATCTGCTCTCTCCACCCGAATGCCTCACGGGCATCTCTCCCTTAATAGCTTCATGGGAGAAATCTTGATGCTCCCACCACGGGGAACCCAAGAGTCAGCACTGGCTCTTTGCCTGACCTAATGTCTCACGGACTCCATTCCCCCATGTGGCCAGTTCTGCCTCCAAGTTTCATCTCTGGTCCGTCCCTTTCTCTCCATGTCCACGGCTCCCATCTCCTCCTGAACCACTACCCACCTGTTCTGCTTTCCTGAATGCACTCTTGCCCTCCTCTAACCCATTCTCCAGAGAGCAGCCAGAACGTTCCAACTCCCAATTCCAAATCCTTCCCGCAGCCTGCGAGATCTGGAGGAATCTGGCCTCTGCCTTCCTCGCATCCTTGCTCTGTGCACACCGACCTCTGTCAGCTCCCAAAGCGCCCCACACTACTTTGCATTTGTTGTTTCCTTTGTCCGGAATGTTCTTCCTTAGGTAGTCACGTGGTTGGTTTATTCTTACCCTTCAAGTTTCCCTTGCTTCCTTCCCATCCTGTATGACAATCTGTTATGACTTGGAGTGTTTGTTTAGAATGTGTCTTCCCTATAAGAACATGAATTCTAGGAGATGAGGGAGCTCTGACTTGTTCCTTGTGCTGGGTACCGCGCTGCGGCAGGCCCGCGATAAAGTTTCCATAAATATCTGGGGATGGGAGGAATGAAGGGAAGGAGGAGACCAGGACTTGGAAATCCTCTGTCCTTGAGAACTTTCCTCCAAAGTAGCATTTAGGACAGACGAATGAAGCTTCTGGAGCATCCCCAAGATCCCGGGAGCAGTGGCAGGGTGCTCAGAGAGAATGCCATGGGATGTAAAGAGCCCCTGCAAACAAGAACAGGACGAAACAGGGGCTATAAAGCCAATGGCCTTGAGTGAGTTAAAATCCGCACCCTGGCCACCAACCTTAGGAAAGCTACTTAATCTCTCTGGCCCTTAACTTCTCATTTACAAAACGGAGACCACACCAAACTCACAAGGCTGTGCAAACACAGGGCCGGGTAGAGTGTAAAATTCTCTTTTTCCAAGGATGCTAATCAGACCCACGCGCTCTTTCTAATTAAATGAGCTCATCCTCCTTCTCCCCAGGTGCTGGGCTGTCTGGGTGTCACCATCACTTACACCTTAGCCACCTCGTCTCGGGACCTCACCTGAAGCCCAAGAGGCAGTGAGGAGGGGAGCGGCAAAGCTGCCCCAGGGCTCCGGGAACATGCCACACTGCCCACAGACACCAGGAGAAAGGTCACGGCATGGTGTTACCCACCAGTGCTCGGGATCTGGGGTCACGCCAAGCTGCTTGCGACCTCAGTGGGAGGAGGAAGGTGGAGGATAAAGCCAAATCACCTGACATCTTGATCTCAAATACCAAAGAGCAGCTCGAACCACAGGGAAGGAGTCATGGCTCCCTCTGCCCTTCACTGCTCACTGAAGGAGATGACAAGCGACACCAAAAATGCTCCATGAGGTCTGCCTCCCTCCAGGAAAGGAGGGCCTGCCTTGCCCTTCCCCATCCCAGCAGAGAGAACATAGGGGAGACTGAACTCCCAGGTACAGAGAACACATCCTGGGCCCACAGCACTCAGCCACGAAGGCTCTCCCTTCCCAAACCCCCGGAGTCTGTGGGCGAGGACAGTGGGGGGGGGGCAGATTCGGCCCAAGACAGCGTCAAGCTGCACCTGCAGATGGTCAGCTCTCAACTGGCCCCGACACCACCCCAGCACCCCTCTCTTCCCTGCCGCAATTATTCTATTCTTCCTAAGACCGCTTTTACCGTGTCATCTCTATGCTCAGGAGCTCAGCTACAACCCCCTAGCCTGCCCCACCACGTGCATGAGGAGCCCAAGCTCCTCTGGCCGAGCAGCCAAGGTCCCTCGCGAGCTGACCACAGGCCACTCATCGTCACGCAGAGAGTCCCTGTCTGGCAGGATGATCCCCCATCCTGAGTCACCCTGTAAGACCAGCTAAGATCCTGCCGCTTTGGAGGTATCCTTCTCGGGCGAAGACCAGAAAGACACTGACGGAATAAAATCCAATCCTCTCCACTTCTGGGCACCGGGAGTGTTAGTCCTCTGCCCAAAGCCTCCTGACTTGTCACACTCGGTGGCTAGAGAGAAGCCATCACAGCAGGTAGGAAGGGCATTGGAAGGGGACAGCCAGCAGGCAGGCTCCAGAAACCCCGCTGAGATGCCCGCAAAGGGGAGCCGGGTGGGAGCAGTGGGGGGGGGGGGGGAGGGCTGGCTTTTAACAGGAGAGCTTGTTGGGGATAATTTATTCCCCCTGTGTCTCAGCGGGTTTCAGCCAGTTGAGTTTATAATGGAACAAGCAGTTGCTGTTGTTCTTGGATGCCACAGCTCTGTGACGGGGGAGTGAGCGCCGCCGAGATCCAGCAGCCATAAAGCAGAAGATGGTCCACTGGGGGCCGTGACACTCCACGGGGACCAGGTTTTACAGTCCTAGAAAGAGGAGGTTCCAAGAAACCCGCGAGCATGGCCTATCCATCACAGAAGGAAATAGAGCGGGACCCCCAGCTTAGGGAGGGAAGCAGGTCAGACTCGGAGAGGAAAGCTGGGCCAGAACCCCATGCACTTGAAGGGGAAGGACCGAGCACCCCCAGAGCTGGCTGCAAAGAACTACCCACCTGCTGCCCCAGAGCCCCTGGCGGGGCAAGCAGGACCAGGAGCTTCCCTTTACTCTGCACTCAGGGTGAGGGATGGTGCCTCCAGCAGACCAGGCAGGGGCAGGAAACCCCCAAAAGCCCAGTGAGCTTCAGGAGGGGAGCTTTCTGCTTTTACTTTTGAGGGTCATTGGAAACATGACTGGGAGGGGTCTCCCAACTCATCGGACTATGGGGGTTGTTGGCACACAGAACCGGTGGTAGAAGGAACCCCCAACCTTCAGTGCTGCCTGCTAAGAGCCTTCCACCTGCCTCACCCCTGATACTCAGCAAAGTCAGGCTCCCTGAGGCCTCCACTACTTCCCAGGGAGAAGTTGCTTCTGTCCTCATTAACCACAAGGCTGTCCTAGAACAGCCCTCCATTTGGATGGCCTGCTTGGAGCCATGGTCACATAGCAAAGTGCATTCTGTAATTCAGGAACCAACCCTGCCTGGATGGGCCCTGCCCAAGCCCCGTTCTGCTCTGTTTTAGGCAACGTGGAGCAGTCACGACTTTGGGGTTCTTTGGCAGTCCCCCTGAAAGAGTTAACTTGGCCTCAAAGTCAAGATCAGGGGCGCCGTGAGAGAGCTTATCTGACCTCCTGAAGGGATTAGCACCCCGCTCAAGAAATGCCAATCAGCCAACGGGGCCGAATTTAACCTCGTCCATCCCTCCTAACCCTCGCCAGGGCACTCTCAAAATCGACGATTGCGCTACAGCAGCCCGTCATCCACTATTTATAACCTGCTCGCCTTTGCAGGGAACCAGACACCTCCTGTCACAGTGAGGTGCCAAGCACCAGGCCTGTGGCCTCGGCCTCGGGGACTTGGTTGCGCTGGACCCCCACAGGAGGACCTTGCCAGGTTCCAAGTGGCCCTTCAAGGCACCAAGGGCTGTGTTCAACGTCTTACACTCCTTGGGCTGCACCGGGCCTCCCACTGGCTGGGCCTTGGCTCCCCAGCTTCTCACCAGCTCACCGCTTGGCCTCAGGCTTGGCTGTCCAACCGCCAGCGCCAGCGCCCCAACCACTCTCCTCCCTCTCCTCGCTCCTCATTCATCAACTCCCCGGCTCCTGACACCCAACAAATGGAAATCAAGGGCAAAACCACGATGAGAGTGGGAGTGGAGACACTTGTGTAAAGAGTCTTGATGGGGAGATGGGTCTAGTTGGGGGACAGGTCTCCCCACCTCTGCAAAAGGTGTCCCCATCCGGACAATGGGATCGCATTCAGTGCTGAACAGAAACGAGCTACTGAGCCCCGAAGAGACACAGAGGAGACTTAACATGCATATTGCTACGTGAAAGAAGCCAATCTGAGATCATACTGTGTGATTCCAACCATATGACGTTCTTTATGGAGACAGCAAAAAGATCGGTGGTTGCAGGGGTGAAAGGATGAGCAGGTGGGGCCCAGAGGATTTTTAAGGCAGTAAAAGCACTCTGTATGATACCACGATGATGGCTATGTGACATTGTGTGTTTGCCCAAACCCACTGAAGTCACACCCCCAAGAGTGAACCCTAAGGCAAGCCATGGACTCTGGATGATTGTTGAGTCAACACAGGTTGATTCTTGGTTAAAAACATATATATACACCACTCTGGTCAGTGATGCAGGGCTCTGCATGTGTGGGAGGCAAGGGATACGCTGCAAACCTCTGAATTTTCCTCTCAATTCTGTTGTAAACCTCAACTTCCTAGACAGAAGGAAGGAAGGGAGGAGGGGGGAAGAGAGGGAGGGATGGAGGGAAGGAAGGGAAGGAAGGAAGGGGTGAGTGACCAGCTAACAGTCCAGCCCTCGAGGATGTGATCGGCGAGGGAAAGACCACCCTTCCACTCAAGGAAAGGGTAAGAGCAGATGCCCATGCTCGGAGGTATGAAGGCGAAATCCAGCTTTGTTCCTGCACGGGCCACACGTCCACTGAACCGGACACTCTTCTCTGGGCCCATGAGAACGGTCAGACTTCCCAGTACCGGCATCTCCTCAAGGGTACGCTTCTTGACCCGCACCTAGACTTCACCAACAGTGCGTCCATCCAGTCTAGACGACACTTGCCTTATGCTAAGAGTAACCTAAAGGGAAAGGCTCTATGACTTTGGGTTATGAGGCTAGTTTCCGAAGAAGTTCCTTCTGCAAACAAGTCATTCTTCCACCACCAAAAAAAAAAAAAAAAAAAAAAGGAAATCCCAATGGCGCTTCCAGGAAGCCAAACTCAGCACCCCTTCTGTCCTCCCTATCCTGGCTTCCCATGGCCACATCCCCATGGGGTGGCACCAGGACAATCTCACAAATATGGTGGCAAAGGGCTGAGTGCGGAGAAAGTGCTGGAGAAAAGTTTAATAATAGAGCTGGGTAGGGCATGGCCCGTTTCCTTTTTCAGTTGCGCTGACCAGCTATGGGCAGGGCAAGTCAGCTGCTGCAGAGACTCAAACCCAGGTCAGCCCAGGGGCCACGTCTCCTCAGGCCACCTCTGAGAAGGGTCCACATGCTGCCATCAGACGCGGCCCATGCACGAACTTGCTGGGCTCGCCTAACGCAGCCTTGCTATAAAAAGCCCGGAGCTGGCGGGACAGCCCAAGCCAGGCCGGAAGCCCCAAGGTTGACCGTCCTGCGCCCATCAGCCCTCCAGCTCAGCCACGTGCCTCCCTCCTCATTGTCTCCCTTGACTGTGGATGGCTATTCTGGGCTCTGGGGGACAAAGGGGAGCTGACAATGGCAGGAGGAAGCCCACAGGGTGGGCAGGTTGGCGTAAGCACAGCTCTCCTGGTGATGGGACAGCTGCCACCCTCTCCCCTGTCCCAGCAAACCAGCAAACACAATTCGCTCAACAGTCGCTACACAGGCATGCCTGCAGCATCCCTCCCGCGCGGTGCTTACGGACTGCCGAGAAAAACGGAGAAACGTCCACGCCTGTCCCCGGCCACAGGCCACTCCTGAAAACGGGCTTGAACTTGATATGAAAAGACCAAGACTGGGGAAAGGCACGCAGGGAAACAAGGCCCTCCCCAGTTAACAGCTCCTTGGCAACTCAACCTACCCCATCTGTTCAACGGGTTCACCAACGGTACCTCCTCCAGGGTTGTTACAAAGCGAAAATAAGTCAAGGCACAGAAAGCACCTCAAGCAGCATCCGGTACCCAGTAAAGGTCCCGCAGGCACTGGGTCATACCATCGTCACCGCCGCTGTCGTAATCGGCAGGTACACGAGCCAGACCCAAGCCGCTCACACTAGCTCTCCTTCTGGTGGAGACACGTGCTGAGTGCCGCTGCGGGGCCCGCAGCTCGGGCACAAGCCAGTTGAGAAGGCAGTCGCCACCCTGACCCAGGAGGGGGCCAAGGCCCCCATCCTCCTTACCCCTAAGATGAGGAGGATCCCCCCTCCGTTTAGGCCTCCAATGGGGGGATGTTGCAGGGGGGGCAAGGAAGAGGGTGTCTAAGAATGAAAGGGTATGGGAAAGAAGCTGGAGTGCTGGAGGCAGGCAGCACCCGGTCCAAAGAAGGCAAGGCAGGGCCTGACAGAGGAGTGCCCCCTGCTCCCTATCCCATGCCCAAGCTTCAAGATCACCCCCGCTGTCACTGTTTGGAGAACAGGCTTATGCACTAGGCTCTGGGCTGGGTGTTGAGAGTCCATTCAGTACCACACCAGCCCAAGGAGGTGGCACAATCACCTGAGACCAAGCGGTCAGGCTCTGTCCCCAGCTCTGGGCTACTCCACCATCCTTACCCCTCCCTCCCCTGCTGGGCATCAGAGTCACCCAAGAAGGTCTGTAACATTGCAGATGCCCAGGCCCTGCCCCAGACCCATGCATCAGAATCTCCAGGGCTCTAAGCATCCATGTGCCCACCCGAGAGCACACCACTGGGTTGAAGCACAGTGGACAGGATGATCCCCAGGGACATGCTGTGGCCCCTCCCTATGTATGGTCTGGCATGAACACCCCATCACCATCACCACTGATATCCAACCTCCTATGACGGGGCTCCTTGGGGACAGCAACCAGATTCTGACCCTTACGTGTTGCTCTGTGGACTCTGAAAGGAGGATGACTATTTTCTACCTAAGATGATCCTGGGCCCATCAGTGGCCTGTCCTCTCCAGGCTTCAGCCCCACTGCAAGCATGGTCTATGGGGACACTCTGGGATCTCCGCATAGGCTACAGAAATCCCAGCAGCAGCCACTGGAGTGGCCAAGCTCACGTGGCCCTTCTCTGCAACAGGTGCCTGCCCCTCAGGCACCCCCACTAAGATCAATGACGTAGGTATCACTATCATCCCCATTTACGGATAAGAACCCGAGGCTCTCCCAGAGATTAAGAAACTGGCCCCTCAGATGCAGATGCGAAGACCCCGAGCACTGGCCCCTGCCGGATCCTTCACGAGCAATCATGACTGCTTCATTCACAGAGCCGGCAGGCAGCCCTGTAAGCAGCGGAGTCCTGCCATCTTTTTAACCTGGTTTGCTTACAAACTTGGGTCTGCTTCGAGGAGGCTCTGCCTGGGACTCTAGCCAGTGAAGCAGGATGACAGGGGCTCAGGAGATGTCCTACCCTCCGAGGTCAGAGGAGCTCTTTGAAGGAGAGGGCAGGCCCACGCGTGCCCACCTTCTCCAGATGACAAACAGGCCGCCTGCACACGGCCACAGCAGCACAGGGGAGCTAACGAACCAAACTTCCCAGGGGCAGTTTGGGGCTCCCTGTGTAATCATACAAAGCCTCTTCTAGAGGCCCCGAAACAGCCCTATTTCCCATCCCCTGCACCCTCCCCACGAGACTGTTGTCCACCAGCCCGTGGAGGGAGAAAGTGACAAGACCCCTGTAGCCCCACTGGGCTCATAAGAAAAGGGTCCTCAGCTCAGCCTGGGAGGCACCTCTCTCGGCTCCCTTTGGTTTAAAATAGGCCACACGGATGCCTGCCAAGATCCAATGCTCTTGGCAAACAGGAGGGTTATATTTCTGGCTGCGCACGGCGAAACACTGGACCAGGGAAGGCTTTCCAAACCAACAGCTGACTCCGGCTGTGATGACAAGACGATCCTAAGAGAGTCGGCTCCCGCCCAGCTAGCTGCAGGCTCCCCGCAGGAGTACAGTAGGGGGAGGGCTCCGTCCCCATCCCCGAGCTCTGGGAGCGTGAGGAAGGCTATATAAGGGTATGGGGCTGGGGGGAGCCCAGGGGGCTGGGATTTCTGCCTGGCCCCGGCCAGAGTTCCCGCTCACACAGTCATGAGCACACACCTGCCGCGGCTGAACATTCCTGCGTGCCATTCCCTGGCCTGGAATGGGCTTCCCCATCTCACTGCCATCTCCGTACCCTCCAAACGCCATTCTCGTCTCACCTGCTCCCAGAAGCCTTGCTCAAAGCTCCACCTCTCCCTGACCACGCCGGTACCAGAGCGTGTAAAACCCATGTCACCTATGAGGGTGTGGGGGCTCGAGGGGCTTGGCGGACAGGTGGCAAGGCACACGGGCTCGGGTTTTAAGGACAAGAAGGACCACCATGGCCCACGTTGTCCGGCTCACTCCATGAAACTCTGCAGGGTAGAACGGGCACCCAGAATCGGAACTTACAAGGTGAAGAACAACCCCTTAGCCTCACTCACCCAGAGACCCAGAGCGGACCGACATGGTGGCTGCCCCCGGAAGTCCGGGAGGAGACGCCACGGCTGCCAGCTGGGAACCTCTGCTTTGGGGCAGAAGCTGTCCTATGAGCCTGTTGCTGTCCCAGTCACTGGCCACTCCCACCTTAATTAAGAACTTCCCAGAGCAGGGTCCTCTTTCCTCTGAGTACTACTGAGCGCAGTAGTACTCAAGCATGGTGCTGAGTGGCTGCCCCATCCCGAGGGGCACTCGGCTAGTGGTGGCTGTCAGAGTGGGGCGCCCCAACAGCCCAGGGGCATGATGGGGGCTAAGAACCCACTGGCCTCCATGTCCTTCCATTCTGTATAAGTAAAGGTGTCCTTTTCAACAAAAATCTCCTCAACCAACCCCACCCCAGCCTACCCAACCCACCTAAAAACTCATCAAAAGGTGAACGGTGGTTATCTCTGAAAGATGGCCTTATGAGTGATTTTAATTAATGCTGTATTTTTTCAATTTCTCTATCCTTTCCGATCATCTCCAACAAGCACATATTAATTTTATAACCAGAAATAAACTTTGGAAAGATGGAGAAACTTCCTTCTTCCCTCTCGGGCCCCTCCCATCGTTAGTCAGAGAACTGCACCCTCCTTTCCCCATATGGGCTGGCACACTCACAACCGCAAGGGAAGAATGTCCCCATGCAAGTGCCATTCATCGTTGCTGGGACAGCACAGCACCGGACCTCCTCGTTTCTCGGGTGCGGGACACCTGCGTGCTGGCATGGGGCACAGCAGGTGCACACTGAACGCTCTCTCTTCCCTGTGGTCCTGGAGGGGCCCCTGCTGCTGCTCTGCCTACCAGCAAGCCCCCACAACCATCTCCAAAGACAGCCTTCGACCCTTAATATGCCGGCAGCCTCTTTAAGGAACCCACGAGGGTACGGAGCCAACACCCAGGCTCTCCTCTCAGCATACTCGTCACCGTGGTGACTCCCAAAACAGGAGTGAGAGCAAGAAAGATGAAGAAAGGGAACCGAGGGGGAAGGCAAGGCCAAAAGGAGACAAGGGAACCCACGGGCTAGAGCAGGAGGCCATCCCCACCTGCCACCCCGTCCACTTTGCACCACCTTTAATCCCTCCCGGGCGCCAAGCCCCTTCTCAGGGCAGGTCGCCGTGCCCATTGCAGCCATGAACCTGGCTGTCCCCGAGCCTGGCAGCCTGTGATCGGCATAGGAGTCCCACAACCGAGCACTGCATACCTCAGGCGCTCTGTCACGGCACCCGAAATGGGTTCTGGTGTCATAGGCGCGATGCTGTGAGCCAGCTACCCTGGCACAGGCCACCTCCACAACTGTTGAGAAGCTGGCCTCAGCATGGGCAGGATGGGCCCAGGAGCGGGAGCAGAGACAAGGCTTCCCAGGACAGGCCTGCACCAGGACAGGCAGGGCTGGGGAAGGGGCACAAGAGCCCGGCCCCCAGTATGCCTGACTGTGGTGGGCCACTCACCCGCACACACCCAGCACAGCAAACACACAAGAGGCAAGTGAAAAGGTGAGGCATGAGGGGAGATTCTAAAAGCAGCAAACTCATCATTCTGGAAACAAAGCTTGCAGGGTATTAGATCAAAGTTTGCAAAAATCCTGAAGGACAATGAGACAGCCGACGCAGATCTGTCCAACAGATCCCGAAATAGAACCTCAGGCATCCCTTGAAGCTTAAAAAAAATTATCTGAGGACAAATAAAAGGCAATTCAGCTTTACACCTAGGCAAAGGCAAGGGGCTCATTACCATGCAGGTGGCACAGGACAAAAATATGGCTAAGATCGAGACCACTCATAAACCCAGGGTGACAGAACCACACTGGGCCATTAAAGGAAGCAGGGTAGCTGGAGCACTTTGATCTTCACGCTGGCCGGCCCTGCGGCAAACGGACAGACGAGCCACTCACCGAGCTCGGGAAGCCCTCCCCACGTGCCATGGAAGCAAGCAACACTGCTCCCCCACGAGGCACGGGGTGAGAGGAAAGCACACAGGCTTTGGAGTCCCACATCCAGAGTCCAAATCCCAGCTCCACCACTCACACTTGGAGGCTCTGAGTAAACTGCCTTACCTCTCTGGGGCTGTCCACTTGTTTGCAAAATAAAGAGAAGGAGATCTTCTGCGGAGGGATGATCTGAGAATTAAACCACATAACAGACGTGAATCCTGAGGACAGTGCCTGTTAGGTGGGAGGTGGGCAGGAAACGGCCACTAATAAGAATCCACATTCACTTCGCCAATAAATCAGACGAGGTTCTGCCCACAGCAACACTGGAGGCACACGTAAATAACCCAGCTCGAGGAGAAAGCAGTCAGGATTGCAGACAGACAGAACGTGCAAGGAGTTCAGAGGTTCTGACTGAAGGAGCTTGGGAAGGTTTCACGGAAGAAGAGGAGTAGCACTTGAGACGGAAATCTTCAAGGGAGTGGGGATGGGCTTGTCATGTGTACAGATCAGTGGGATGGGAAGAGTCATGGGCAGGAAGGAAAGCATGAGCCACACGGCAACACGGGAAGGAAGCAGAACAGGAAATGATATCTGAGTGCTTCCTAGGGGCTACCCAGGGTGCTGTGTGACAGAGAGAGAGCAGAGACAGGGAGAGGTGGTCCACAGGGTGCCTGAGGTCACCAAGAGAGTGTGACTCCAGCTCAGAAGGTCCAGGTGATGGGGACGGGGAGCATGGTCCCTGCTGATTTCCGAGGGATGGTGACAGCAGCGGTACGTTGCATGGAAGTGGAGAGGGGGCTATTAACAAGGCTCAGGCACCAGGAAGAAGAACCCAGCAGTTGTGACTCAACGATCCAAGAGAAATGGGGACAAGGAAGATCAGAAAAGAACCCAATGAGCACCGAAGGAGTGAAGGAGTCCTGACCTATGGAAACGGCCGTACAGACAGTCCAGGACAGATGGGGAGGGGACAGGCAGAGTTTTGGGTCTGAGAGCTGGGCAGGTGGTGGGACTTGTTACCAAGCCAAGCAACAGGACAAAGGAAGGCTTCTGAAGCAGGAAGACAAAACCGGTTTGAGGAACCGGTGGAAAAATGCACATAGAAACCCCGGCACTTGGTGGGAAGCATGGTGAGGGAGGGCTGTGCAGCCGGCATCAGAAGACATGGTTGGGCCCCGCACTCTGTGGCCTCCAAGTGTAACCCAACCAAATGTGGCTTCAGCATCCTGGGCGCAAGCTTGATCATCCAGAAAAAAATGAAGGAACTATTCCACTCTACAAGCTTATCGTAAAGGGCAAATGTAACATACATAAAGACACACTACAAACCACAAAGCACTTTATACACGCGAGATGTTACTCTCAGGCTTCACAGCTAAAACCAGGGGGCTAGACAGCTTTGCCAAGGGAGAGGGAGAAGAACCAGAGGGAGGATGGACCAGAGGTGTAATGGACCAGAGGTGTTATGTTCGGGGACATGAGTTCAGAGTGAGAAGTAGCCATGGACAAAGCAGAGCAGCAGGAGAAAAACCAGGAGGGCCCAATATTTCAAAACTCAAAGAAAGAGAGTGGGAACTTCTCCCCAGAGACAGGCTGCCCACAGCCCAGGCTCATGCAGTCACACTGCCAGTCCCAGCCACCACCCCTCAAGGTCCCATCAGGAACAAGTGCCCTTGACCCAGTCCGAAAAGGAGGACAATGTCACAGATAAGTGGAGTGTGTGCCACGGAGAACCGCAGCCCCTCGGAGGAGTAACTCCCGCAGACGTAACGACGGGTGTGAGTGGCCAGTGAGGGACTGCTCATCAACACCTCTGGGGACAGCAGGTCAGAGGAGAGGCATTCGGGAGCCATCTGCTCCCTGATTATAATGAAGTGGCTGTTGCTCGAATGGCTCTGGGAGGGGGAGGAAATCAGGCGGGCTGTCACTCCAGTAAGAGGAGGCTTCTACTCCAGCGTCCTCCAGGGGCCAGGCCGGCAGGCGAGCACTGACCGCACACACCACCCCATTCCAGCAACGGAAGCCCACGGGCAGCAGGGCTGCGGGAGGCCGGGGTGAGGAGATTTCTGCAAGAGAGTGAAGGGGCTTCTCTGTGAGTCCAGGAGCTAGCAGCGGGAAATGAACAGCGCAGGGGGCGGCCCGCAAGGAGACACCTTCTATGAGCCCTGCACTCCTCTTCTTTGCTCTGGCCGAGCCCACACCCTTCCTTCCACCCAGTATTCCCCTGGGACCACACTCTTCTCAGACTACCATCACCCAGGAGCCCTACGCATGCGGCAGACAATCAATCTACCCTGGAGGCTGCCCCATGTCCCCTAGGACTCCCGCAGAGCAGGGCTCAGCCTCTTCACCTACACCCTCGGGAGCAGAGACTGCCTCGGCACCAAGCCCCACAGCCATCTATCTCCGCGAGCCGCCCAACACCAGGCCGGCAAAGGTGGCCAGCAGCACTCGGAAAGGGGAGCTGGGAAGGCCCCAGCATTGTTCAGAAGAATCACCAATCCTAGTGTGGTTCCGCCCTGCCCCAAATGAGGCTGTTACAAGGCCAGAATTGAAGGGCACGGTCAGAAAGGATGTGGGTGCGCTGACCCAGATAACAGGGGTTTGGAACAACTGGGCTACCATTCCCTGGCGCTTAGAGGAGAACGGACTCAGAATCCCAGACTTTCAAGTGGGAAATTTTGCCAAAAGTCCACATGCCTTCTTCCCTCTCCACTCCGGGGAGCATTCTCAGTAGGTAACCTGGGTTCAAGCCCTCCTGCCACATAGTCCTATCCCCAGGGTGGCTATACTGAGCCCATGAGAGTCCCAGGAAGGGGTCACTGAAGCTGGGAAGAGGAAGGGGGCTGGGGTGGAGGGGACAGCCTCCGTGCTCCTTGGATTCCAAGGAGAATGGCCCAGCCTGCCCAGCAGAAACTCAAGTACACAAAACCGGAGCGCCCCCACCAGTCACTGAAGTGCACAAGACAGACACAGAATCGATCCTGATGTTGGCTACACGTCCTGGCCCCTCCTGCCACAGCTTGGTGCCATCAGCAAAGGATGTTTGGGGGGTTGGGAGATGCAGCTGAGGCCTCCCTCACCCTCCCTGTGACTCTTTTGGCAGCCAACATACTGCAAGGAAGCAAAGTGGGGGGAACAGGGGAGCAGGCAGCCCTTTCCCTACATAGAGGCCGCGGGGGCCCAGGGAGGCTACCCATGGTCATAGGGCAAACCGAAGGGCAAACCCTGCCCTATCTCCCTCCCTTTCCCTCAGACACAACTAGGCTTCCACTCAACCTGTTCCCCTCCTCCGCAACACTCAACAGTGGCTTGACAAAAAGAAAACTGAAAAACACTTCTTGTGGCAAGAGTCAACTTTCCCTTTCCATTCTCAGGGCGGAAGCCCAGGAGCAGCTTTGAGGACATCCGTCTGTCCTTCCTGCACCCCCTAGGCACCTCTCTTTGGCAGGAGCCCGAGAACTGCAAATGGGCCTGGCACCTTCCGGGGCTGTTCCACCGGCTAGCAGGTGCAAGAAACGTGCCTTGGTCCAGGAATCTGCTCGCTCGCTTGGCCGCCTCAGGATGGTCCGATCAGAGTGGTGCTGAGTTCCAGAACCAGATGCTGCCAGCGAGAGGCAGAGAGGGCAGCCCCTCCCAGGGGTGGGAAGGGGGCATGGATGGTACCTGGGCTCAGGGAGGTCTATTCTCCTCCCTCCATCCCAGGAACAAAGCAGCCCACACATGTGTCTGCACCAGAAGCCCGGGTGCCATGGAGCGGAGAAGCGAAGGCGCTGGGAGGGAGGGAGACTTGGCAGAAACAGGTCCATGGAACTCCAAAAGCATGGTGCTGGATACTGAGAGACAAAGCTGGGTCAACTGTCGTCAGGAAAGGGAGGGAAGAGCCCAGCCTCTCACAGAGGGAGAATGTTCCAGAGTCTGGCAAGGGTGGCGCAAACCTAGTGAACCACATATCCTCCCTTCTCGGCTGTAGAACTCCAGCAAGATTTGGCTCCACTCATGCTTTCTCCTCCATTACCCGGGCTCTCACACCCATGACTAAAGACACCATCAAGCAGATGGTCCCCTTCGGGGGTGCCACTGGAGGCTCACCATCTGGTGGGCCCTGCTGCCACCAACACTGTTTGCACCACAGGGACCAAGGGGGCACAGGGGGTGCGAGAGTCCCTCCTCCCGAAGTAGACCTCGGCGGGCCTTTGGCCACAACCCCAGCACACACCAGCAGCAGCCTCTCCTGCCCCCACATCTGCGCCCTGTGCCTCCTTCCAGGGAGGGCTGGAAGGACTGGCACCCAGCTCCAGGGCTGTGGCCAGCAAGCCCTGGTCTCCTCCCCAGACAGTGCCGAGAAGCAGCGGGTGGGACTTCCCTACATCTCTTCATGGGAATGGCTGTCACGAGGCTATGAAGGTTCGGGGAGAGACAGGAAGGCCCAGGGTGGGGATGAGACCTGCCTAAACTCACTCTTCCATGGGGACCAGGGTCCCTGCTGCTGAGTCTCATGGAGACAAGACAAGAGTTTGGGGCAAGAAAGTTGAATCACAAAGTAATCTCCCTGCCTCCAAGCAGACTGTTGGGGTAAAATATCATGTCACTGAAGTATCAGTTTCCTCGGAGTATGCTATGTAGGGCGAAGTGCCCCAGACAGGCCCTGATGAGTGTAAGCCTTAGCATACTAGGAGGGCACAGCCTTGCCTGAGGCCCAGGCATGGCAAACAGAGGCCAGAGTGCTTTCGACTGGCCCGCCAAGGCCTGGCCAGGAAGACTTTGGCTCCAGGAGCGTAGAACCAGAGGGCATATGGGGACAGAGGAGACCCCTAAGGGCTGGCAGGGGTAACTCAATCACAGAATGCTTCTCAGAGACAGTGGCCTTGAACCCAGTTACTTCCTGCATCCCTGCCACCCATCAGAGGCCACAGGGCCATTCTCTCTGCCAGCCTGAGAACTCATATCAGAGGGGCCAGGAAAGCAATGGGGCATTCATGTCCATGTTCACCCAAACCTGGCCAAGGAGGGCCGACAGAGGGGGAGCTGGAGTGGGGGACAGCAGAGGCAGGGCCTGAAGCCAGGCTTCCCCCCTTCGCGGATGCCCAGGACTGATGCTGTCTTGGCTGGGATCCGGTCCTGCACTAAGCAGCTTAGCTGTCGGCCCTATCTCCGCAGCTCAAGGCTCAGCTGTCTGGGCACAAAGGGAGTCGGGCCACTCTGCGAGACGTGAGCGCCTCCGGCCAGACAGAGCTGCCGCACCCAGAGCTACTCTGAACGCCAGACCGGTTCCTTAGCTTCTCTGAACCTACGTGTAAAAGGAAGAACAACGGCAGCCCGGCCACCTCGGCCGTGGGGGCAGAGGCCCAGCACCATGCCTGGCCCACAAGAGCTGCTCTACGGATGCTGGGCAGCACGGAGGAGACACAGTGGTTAGACCAGCAGAAGATGAGAAGCAAGAGCCAACTGCCACACACTAACAGGCCTGACCGCTGCTTCCATACTGAGTCAGCATTATCTGCCTTGGGGTTTAAGGCCCATCCTGAACTCCATCCCACCAAAATACCAGTGCGCCCAAACCCAGACTTTCTAAGGCTGATTCCAAAACAGTGCTAAGAGGCCCGGGGACTCTCCATCCTCCTCCAGAGTTCCTGTTGGATGCCCAGGCCCAGGGAGAGCTCAGCAGACCTCACAGCACCTTCAGGGTGAAGCTGGGGCTCCCCACCACAGCAGCCTGCCCCTCTACCCCGAGCACAGGCAAGCCCTGCTGACCGCTGCATTCCCGTCCCCGCAGCTGAGCATCAGAGAAGGGTGGGGGCTGTCCCCGTCCTGAGAAGCTGGAGGCAAGGAGGGGGGAGAACACCTGGCCATCAGGGACCCTCCCCAGAACTGACGGTGGGAGCCTGAGCAGGCCACGTCCCACTCCCAGGAGCTGTTCCTCCCGGGAACAGGAGCTGCCCTTGCTAGTCACTAGGATGGGTGGGAGAGGAAGCTCCATGGCGAGGGGCAGGCTGGGTGCAATCCCAGAGCGCCAGGCCACGAGGCAGAAGGTACGCCTGCCCCAATGCAGGGAATGGCAGGTGGCAGACCCCCTCCCAGGCTGTCCCCTCACCTCCCCCACCCTAGCTCAGGGCTTTGCATATGCAGCTCCAGAGCACTGGGGCCAATGTCCCATATGCAGGCTCCTCCGGGCCTGCTGAGGAGAGGTCCGGTTGGGATCAAATTCATAATAACGCTGCCCCTGGGGACTGATGGAGACCAGATAGAAAGACCCCCAGAAGGTGGCCTGAGGAACACCAGAGGGGGCAGGGAGGCAGCAAGAGGGAGGGAGGCAGAAGGTTCTCTCTCTCGATTCAGACTGCTCCCTGCCCAGAAGAAGAAAGGTCTTCAGGAGCCCGGGGCATCTCCTCTTCACCAAGGCCAGTAGCCCCCACATGCAGAAGCCCCAAGTCCAAGCAGCTGCCTGGCAGAGGCTGTGAGGAGGGGGCAGGGGAGAGGCCTCTGCCCTCCACTGCTCTTGGTCAGGACACGGCCCCGGCTAGCAGCATTCCATTCTATACTGAGCCCAGTGACACAGCAGAGCCCTGGGCTGGCAGCGCCGACCGCTTCCCCAGCCCCACTGGGCACACCCCAAGGCCAGTACCTCCACCCAAGGTCAGGGCCTGTCACAGGCCTGGAGTTATACCCACGGAGCAGACCAGGGCTGGGCTGAGCGCACCAGTCAGAGCTCCAGCGCCCAGCATCACCATTTTGCAGGCAAGAAACGGAAAGACAACCCTGGTTTCCAAATCAGGTCACCCATTCCTCCTTGAAGGAAGGCAGGCCATCTCTTCCTTCGCTTGATCTCCATTCCATGAAGCCGTTCTGGTCCTATGCGGGCGCGCGCGCGCACACACACACGTACGTGTTCTGACATCTCGGAGCTCGCTGTATACCCACGGCAGTGAACGGTCCCGCCTCACCTGAATCCCCCTTGTGCAGTGGTTGCGACGAGACTGCATGCGTTCGGCAATGCTCAGAGCCATTCGCCAAAGAGACCATTTTACAGTGTGCGAGGTACACCGCACAGCGAACATCTCCGCCCGCCCCATCACATGTAACGATTCCCCAAACGCGCTCACCCCCAGATGTACCTGGTCTAACCGTTCCCCTGACATAAGACATTCCAGTTGTTCCCAGTTTTCCTTTACTACAAATTGCTCTGTAATGAACACGCTCACATTCGACATCTGACAGTGTTTCTGGTCAGTTTCTCAGAGTGCATTCTCGGAAGGGCACTCACCGGTCAGAGGACGGCTCGCTATACTTCCCTACGAAGTTGTCCAGTGCGAAGGGTGCAGAACTTTATGCTCCCTCCCCCCGACCCTTCACCCCTTCCGCCCCACCTCCAGCTCTGTGTTGAAGGGCTGCCTCACACTAGCAGTGATCGGTGTGAAAATCTGGGCACACCGGAAACACAAAAAGAACACAGTGTCATCACCGCAGTTTGGATTTCTTTGATGACTAGTGACGTTCCTTCTCATGCTTATTGATCACTAATATTTCTTCTTACACAAACTTAATTACAGCAACAGCCAGCAAGCCACAATTCTCAAACGTCCATGCCATTTCGGTGTTACTGTTATAATATGTCAAATCTACATTCTATCACAGGAGTTAATATTATGCTCGATTTAATACCGGAGTACAGTACAGATAGGCGTGGGGCAGCGGTCGGGAACACCGGACTTCAAGCAACCCAGAGAGCCCTGAGTGTAAATGCCTACACCCTCAGGCACCAGCTGTGTGACCTTGAGAAAGTGACTTAAACTCTCGTAGCTTCAGTTTCATCTGCTCTGGAATTAGAACATGAAACTATGATAACTGCTTTTCAGGATCCCCACACGCATCAAGTGAGCCATTCAGTGTAGGACCACACACCCGGGGGAGCTATACAAGAAGAGACAGTGGACACCACGGATGCTACCGAATGACCCGACATGCTGGGCGCCTGTCCTGGGACGAGAGGGGTAAAGAGGGAGATGCCAATGATACCGGGCTACAACGCTACAAGGCTAAATAGCAGTGTGGTGTTCAAAAGGATGTCTTCCCAGCTACGCTATACAGGCAGGGCACTCACCGTTTGAGGGTCATCAGGGGGAAAGCAGGGGAATGGACCCAATGACTTTTTCTCCCCAGGAGACAAGAAAAAAATTCAGTGTCATGGTAAGCTTCGAAGGGCAGCCGGAAGCCAGAGTGATCTCTCTCCGACTTAGGGGCTCAGTTCTAATGGAATAGAGCAGAGGGAAGGAGAGATGCCTGGGGGCTGGGTGGCCTAGACAACCCCCCTGCCACCACGTTCCGGGGAAAGGCGGGTGCTCTCCATTCAGGCTAGGGCAAGAGAAGAAAAGCATCACCCAATCCTCAAACACAGCCTTATGGCTTAGATGCCTCCCCAACTCCCTTCTCCGAAGGCTGGCAGTGGAAAGAGTCTATTCCACAAACCTGGAAACTTGCTAATGCCAGGAAGCCCAGAGCCTCCCTCCTGCTCCACCTCCCACCATGTAAGTGTCATTCCGGGGCCACAGACAGATGAGGCCAATCAGCCCAGACACAGGCAGGTGGGGGAAGATGCCACCCGCCCATCTGGCAGAAGAGATCAGTCAACCATCCCCTTTAAGCATGAAAACAAGCCTTTTAATGACCAGGAGAGACACCCCCCACCCAGGCAGAACACTGGGCTACCCCAAAAGTCACACAGGGACCACACAGAAAGCAATTCTGATGTGTTTGCCCACCCTCACACCCTTGACGGGCAGCGTAACAACACACAAGAACAAGAGCTCTGGAGGCCTACAGCCTGGATTCAAATCCCCCTGCTTTCCTGCTGCCCAGTTGTGTGAGCTTGGGCCTGTGACCTAACCTCTCTGAGCCCCCATTCCACAGCCAGCATAAAATGGGAATGCTGACAGGATCGTGGTGAGGATTCAGTGAGGTAAAGCATGTGAAGAGCCTACAACAGAGCCTGACACATAGCAAGCACTCAATTAGTAAGTCACTGCTGTTTACCAAGGAGAGCTGGGGAGTAGAGATTACAGCAAATGACCCCTGGGGCAGAGCTCTGACTCCTGTGGACTGTCCACGATCCTCCGGGGGTTGCTCCTCTCCCATCCTGTCCACACCACCCACACGTCAGCCTGCAGTGGGGCCTTCTGAATCCAAACACACCCCAGAAGGAAAACGAGGAGGGGAGCCGGAGACCACTGAAGCTGGGTGATGCGTCCATGAGGGTGCCTTACACTATTCTATTTCTGCATCTGTCTGAAAATTTCCACAATGAAGTTAGAAGGAAACAAGGAGCTCTTTCATAATACCTGGCCCCATTTGGTCAGACCTCTTCTCTGTTCTCATGATGCTGGGGACGCCTTCCTTCTTCACACCCTAGAATATAATCAAGATTCTCTTGCCTTTATTCCATTTTAAAATTTCCAAACTCTTAGGTGTTCTCCTCTCCCCCTCTCTCCCTCCGTGACCCCTCCCTACCAGATGCTGTCGGAAGCTCCCGATGACCCTCCAAGGCCAAGTCTAGGGCAGCCGACGACGAACAGGAACACACGGGTTTCAGCCTCAGCCACACTGATGCCGGTGCTCGCCTACACAGCTAGCCTCTCTCCACCTAGGACCCGCGGAAGCTCTGCAGAGCCAGGGGACAGATTTCCAGCAGCCACTGCTGCTACTCTGCAAAGGCTAAAAAGAGCCTCCCACCTCCTTCTTGGAGCCCATGGGTGTCGCACTCGGGCACGGGGCGGGGATAAGGTGACTCCCACGGCAAACGTGCCTTCCACACGGAGGGGTTAGGGAAATGGGAACACGGGCCCAATAAGCATAGGAACACGGATAGGGGATAAAAACAAAAACCAAGAGGGGGCGAGGGGCGTGCCCCCCACTGGAAGTGTGTGAGTGTGCTCCTTCACAGACAAGAAGCGGAGGCAGGGAGGCTGCGTTCCCATCAGAATGACGGGGGACAGGTCTGGAAAACAGGAGGCTCCTAGGGTCACAGGATGAACTGGGACCCTCGGGTCTAATTCCACCGCATACTGCCGTGTGGGTGACTGCAGAGAAACCCATCTCCCTCTCTCCGGGCGTTCCCTGGCCTTCTTCAGGGAGTATCAGGCCTTTGAGGCCACTAGAGAGAAAACACAGCAGGAAACACCGGGGATGAAGGTGTTACACGTGCACCCTATGTGCCCAGGGACTGGTGGCCATTGGTGTCCCACGTTCCCCAGGAGCTAAGCATCAACTGGTCCATCGGCAGCTGTGTTCTAAATGGCCTTAACAGACACCTCCCGATGCATCCACACACGGCCCAGCTAGGGACTGAGGTCTGAAGTCATAATAATCTTCAGCCTCATCTCTGGAGCGGGGAAATGGGGGCATGTGACTTTGCCCCAGAATGGGGGATAAAAGGACAGTTGGCTTTGGGTCTCAACCCAGCAGTCCCAACTCCCAGCCAAGGCTCTCCCCAGGAGACATAAAGAGCTGACACAGTTCCCTGGGAAGAGCACCATTCGGGGCTGGGTCTTCCTGCTCGCAAGGGAAAGGAGCCGGTCCTGGTAGCGCCATGACATTCACGAAGGGCACCGTGGGAACAAACACAAGCCACAAACCACAATTCAGCACAAAGCAATAGGCGCCCCCGCCCGCCAGCAGCTGCAAACTGAGCTGGGCCCCACACGTCTGGGGGGGTGGGACCACAGGGATCCCTGAGCGCTGCCCAGGGAAGGAGGCTGTCATGTGGGCCAGATTGAGGGAGTCCAGCAAAGTGAGAAGAGCAAAGGACACAGACAGAGGACATGGGTTCAAAGCTCAGCTTGGCTACCTCTAACCATCAGCCTTAGGCCAATCACTGTGTTCTCTTACTTGTGAAATAAGAATGCACCTTCCCTACAGGAGACAGACAAGCACAGTGTCAACTGAAAGCATCATGCAAAAACAGGGGATATTCTAGACTTCCTGTGGGGGGTGGGAGGGAAGGCTGGTGAGAGGGGGGAAGGTCAGAAGACAGAGGAAGGGTCCCCAGTGAAGCTGAGGGTTTGAAACCCAACCTGCTGGCTTTACTGCCGAGCCCTCTGTCATCACGGGAACCCAACCTGCAGCAAGCGCATGCCAAGTTCGTAAACATGATTAAAAAGGTTGTTTGCAAAGTTCGTGCAAGGGGATGGGCTGCAGATGGCGGCAGTAATGTCCTTCCGCAGGAGTCAGCAGCTGGCTGTGGAGACTCGGGACAGTTGTTGGGGGCGGGGGGGGGCGGTTGCTGATGCTTACACTTGGCTTTGGAAATGGAGGGCTCATGGACCCTACCCTCTCTTGACCAGACATCGAGGAGACTTCCAGAAAGTGAAACCCTAAGCCTGCCATTCGTTCCAGAGAGATCAGTCAGGCTTTCAATTCCTGCCCAACAAGGAGGCCTGACAGAGGAATGTGCATGCCCAGGAGCCCCTCAGAGGGGAGGCTTCCTCAGGTGGGACACAGCCCAGCCCGCTCTGGCAGTCCATCTCTGGGAGTGTCCTTGGCAGGAGGGGGTTAGCCCGTCTGAGGTCTTTCCCTGCTCTGAGGCCAAATGCAGGGACCAGAACTTTCTCTCCTGCTCGTGGCTTGGCAGAGGGCTTTGTAGGTCACATTTCCCCAAAGCGGGCATCAGCCTATCTGTCTTTGATGGTCAGCCATGAGGAGGCAGGGTCCCAGGACTATCTGTGAAGCCAACATAAATACTTTACACATGCGATGAAGGAGACAAGGTTGACCAGGATAATACAATGAGCCCTTGGCCCCAATTCAAGATGCCCCCTCTCTCTCCACACACCTCACTGCCTCAGCCCCTTTCCTCTCCTGGTACGCTCCACCCATGCTTTAAGAGTGGTCCCACCTGCTCCAGGAAGCCCTCACTGATGGGCCATCCATGGCAGCCCTCACACTACACTGCTCTCTCATACCTTATCTGTGGGACACTTCTCAAATGTTCCCTGCAGTATGAGGAACCCAGAGCGTGCCCCACGACGACCTCTGTGACTGGATCTGAGCACCGCAGAGCTTCCCACAACCCTGCAGCATGAGGCGTATGCCTGCACATTGGTACTGGCCCTCTGCCTCCTGCTGAGCTGAGAGAAGAGTCATCGGTCCACTACCAAAAATATGCCAAGGCCGGGACTCACAGATGATTCCCCTACAAGGGTTGGGGAGCACACACCCAGGCTTACGAGTCTCTTCTCTACCCCCACCCCATTTTTTCCGGTCCCAGAAAGCCCCAGCTAATCTCTCAGTAAATACCACAGGCTCGGTCAGATTCAGAGCCAGCCAACCGCATGCCAGACGCTCTTTACATATCTTCTTATTTACTGAGAGGAGCAACGTGGCAGCCGGGAGGAGCACAGGCAGCAGCTGGGAGTGAACCGACTCTGTAATCATCAGCTGTGGGACCTGGGACAAGTTCCCTAACCTCTCTGAGCTGCAGCTGCCTCCTCCATGAAACAGAGGTCCACACCATCTCTCCCTCTCTCTCTCAGGTTTGTTGCTGAAATCATGTCTGTGAAATGTTTACCAAGTGGCCGGCACTCTTAGAAAGCTCCTGATAAAGGATAATATTATTGCATCGACGCCTCGAGGTATTACTGTCTTCTCTCTACCAGCGAGGAGGGCAAAGCTCAGAGACGTCAGGCAATGCTATTCGGAGGCACAGAGCGGCTGCTAAAGAGACAGTGATGGGGATTTGCACTCAGGTCTTCTGCCTTCGGGCGTGCTGATCCGGCAGGAGCATGGGCTTGCCGAGGACACTAAAGGGACCAAGATGCAGCAGGCTGTGTCCTTACCCCCGGGGAAGGTCACAGCCTCAAGTCACAGGAACCAAGCAGCTGAGGGACCCTGAGTCGGGCCCCTCCACCGCTCTCTGACTTCAGCAACCCCCTGAAAGTTGAGGCATGGCCTTTGCAAGTCTCTATTTGAGAGGCTTGGCTGGTCTCCCCCAAGTTAAATGCTGCTCCAGCAGCTAGGCCGAACCCCCACAGCGGATTAGATAGGCACCCACTCGCCCCATGCAGGAACCGGGAAGGTGCGGTCAGTCGTCAGCCTTCACACATGATGGGGAAACAACTGTTTCCAACACTCTGGCTGTCGTGCAAACCCAGCTCCAAGGACACCTTCTCTATCCGCAAACAGCCAGCAGTGACCGGAGGCTGGGGATGGCACGCAGTGGTCACTTGCTGACAGTCACACACACGCAGCCATCCCACCCCGTCTTGCCCACCCCGAGACCCCGGTTACATTAGACATGACCTCTAGGGGAAGAGGCACTCTCACAGACATGATCTCTTTCTGTCTTCTGGGCCACCCCAGGAGTACATACTTTTGCCCCATTTTACAGGTGAGGAAACTAAGGAAACATTAAGCAATGTTCCCAATGTCGCACAAATAGTAAAGAAAGGGCTAGGAGGCAAACCTGGGTCTCCAAGTTCCAGCCCAGGGTTCTTTCCGTAACAGCATGCTATTCATGGGCTCTCGCGTTCATTCATTCTCCCTTTGCTCCACTCCATCCTACATTCACTCTGCCTACATTTTTGACCCTCGAGGTCATTTATCCACTAGTACATTCCTCTGCTGCCTGAGAAAATGGGGAGACTGCAGTGCTGTTTTTCTCGCCTGCGGACCTGCCAGGAATGCCCCCCTCCCCGAGCTTTCCCCGCACAGCAAACAGCGGCTGGTTGCAGAGTGAGCACTGGGAACAGAGCACGCTGCTCCAGGGTCTGCCCAGCCCACAGCCCTGGTCTGGAACTGACCCCTCCACCGCACAGGGAAGTCAGAAGCCCCACACGTAAGGCCTCTCAACCTCCCAGGGGCACCGGGGTGGCACAGTCGGTGAAGCGTCTGACTCTCGGTCTCAGCTCGGGTCATGAGCTCAGGGTTGTGCGATCAAGCCCATCACTGGACTCCACGCTCAGCGGGGAGTCTGCTTGAGATTCTTTCTCTCCCTTTGCCTGCCCCCCCCAACTCTCTCTATATTAAATAAATAAATAAATCTTAAAAAAAAAAAAAAAAAGGGTATCTCAACCTCCCAGAAGTGGCTCTGGGAATGGCATTTAGGGAGGCAGCTAAGGAATGGAAAGACAACACAGCCTATAGCCCGGCTCACAGGGACACACGTGCGGCTAAAGCGGATCCGGCCAATTAATGACAGTATTTAGTGAGTGAGTGCCCACCACCATTCCCGGGGCTGCAGGGGGCACCACGGATTGGGAGACAAAGGTCCTGACTTCAGGGGACCGATGATCTGGTTGAGGGAAGGAGAAGCAGCTGATGAGGCAGGAAGTCCCACAGTCTCAACTGCAGCCCGGACGGTAACTGCTGCTGAGACGTTCAGAGGGACGCAAGGCACCTGCCGCCGGGAACAGACTGATTTCATTCAGACCGTGGACTACGACAAAGGAAATGTAGAAGGACAGCCAGGATTTAGATCTGGGATGGGAGAGAAGGAAATTGCCCAAACTACGTCCTTAACACCACAGCTAATACAGAAGACTGCCTCACTCCTTCCTTCCCTGATCTTAGCTAAATATTTCACCTTTTTTATAGGCACTTGGCAGAGGCTCCAGGACGGGAAAGCGGAGCAGTAAATTAGATCTGCGAGAACGTCTCGGCCCCAGACACACACACACACACACACACACACACACACACACACGCTCACAGCCCCCATTCATCCCCGCTGTGCTGGGAAGGGATTCTCCGCAGCCCGCTGTGAGCTCAGACCCGGGGCTGCCTGAAGGAACCCCTGACGGAACAGGTAACGAAGGACAGATCACACAGTCACGTGAAATATCACGAAGACCGGGAAAATGAGTGAACTGCAGCTACAGACAACAGGATGAATCTTCGAAAGGTAACACTGTGTCAAAGAAACGCAAGCTACGGAAAGCTACACAGAGCTCCCCGCCATCGCATACGGCTCAGAAGCAAGCAAAACGATAGATGTGCTGCTTGGAGACACACACATGTGGCAACACCACCAAACCGAGGCAGTCCGGAGACGGGTCCCCTCTGAGGGGAGAGGCCGGGGGAACACGGGGACCGACGATGACATGACCAGGGGCAATGTAGTGGCGAGGACCTGGCCCCAGTTCAGGGGGTGGATCCAGGGGTGTTCCTTCTATTAGCTTTAGAACTCATACATGTGTTTTGTATTTATCAAATACTACCTCATAACATAACTTAATGAGCTTGTGAGCTTATCGGATTAATACTTTAACACGGCTGTGGAAGCTTGAGAAGTCAGCGAGCCACCCTGCCGATGTTACGTAGCAACAGGGAAAGGTGGGGAGAGGGGGGAGGGGAGGAAGGGGATTCCTGAGCATGTGGGTTCCCAGCCCCAACTCCAGGGCACCTCTCCCTCGGTCTCCTCTCCCTGCTCCTGTGGCTGAGAAGCACGAGAAGCAGCAGGGGCGTGCAGACTGCAGAGGACCAGACTGGGAAGGATAGGACAGCGGTCACCACCTGAGAAGAGGAAGGGGAACCTTTCTGGGTAGCTCTGGGGGACAGAGAAGGGCCAACGAGAGAGAATTAGCTGCATCTAGCACATCCTCCAAGGGAGTGAGCAGCCCCAGAAGGCCGTGGGCATCCACCGCAGGGGGCTGTGGGGAGAAGATAGAGCTGAATCATCTGGGCCTGATTTAATGCCCTTTGATGGGTGGTTCAGTCAGTTAAGCCTCTGCCTTTGGCTCAGGTCATGATCTCAGGGTCCTGGGATCGAGCCCTGCATCAGGCTCCCCACTCAGCGGGGAGTCTGTTTCTCCTTCTCCCTCTGTCCCTCCCTTGCTCATGTGTTCTCACTCTCAAATAAGTAAATAAAATCTTTAAAAGTTAAAAAAAAAAAGGAATTCTTTTAGTTCAGGATTCTGTGGACCAATGGCACCAATGATATGGAGCAGGTGGCAGGCAATCAGGGCAGAGGCCATGCTCTGGTTCTCAGAAGCTCTGATGGTCCAACCGAAACCCATCCACTCCAGCATTCTGGTCCCTTGGTGAATAAAAAAGTTACACAGGCTTCATATCCTCTGGCTATTGCGAGGATTTTAAAAGCAAGTAAATAAATCAATCTCATGGTAAAAAAGAGAATCAAGCTTATAATGGAAACTGGGGGTCTGGAGAGAACGTGTGCCAGGAGCAGGTACCCGGTCACACAGGGCATTCCGGCAGCTGGAAAGCCTGTGCACACTTCACTTCTGAAGCTCACCACCCTCAGGCCCGCAAGCACAGTGCCACAGAGGGAGATCCAGGAGTGCCCCTAATGACCAGATGAAGGTGACTTCTGGAGAAGCGAGGGCTGAGGTCCTACAGACTTTCAGGGCCCTCCCGTGGCACACGTGATTATGCTCCTGCATTCAGGGTGAGCAGGAAGCTGCCAGGTTGGGGGAGCAGCAACCCTGGCCAGAGACAGCCCCGAGCAGAGCCGCCCCAAGCTCAGAGAGCTCACAGCACCGGGTGCGCAGCGGCCAACTCTGCTGGCTAGGCACGCACGCAACAGTCGGTGGAAAGGCAGGGGTGGGAGGAATCTTGGAGGCCAGACGGCCCCCAAAGTGAAAGGCCCTGCCCAGAGCCAACAAGAAACCCGACCCAGGAGATCATCTGAAGGTGCCGCCCGCCCACGGCCTGGAGCAAACTCCATCCAGGCTCCAAAGAGAACATCTGTTGCCCTGGCACCAAGGCTGGCCAATTCCACATGAATTTCCACCCCTCCCAGCTCCTGTCTTTGCCCCTTGAGGTTGACCTCTTTAGGGTGGGCCTGGCATGCGGTAGAGACAGGCCAGGTTATAACGCGTGGATTTGATGAACTCTCTCCAAGCTCTCACCCATGGCATGTCTCCCTGGTGCAACAGGGCCAAAGCCAGGGGCTCTGTGCCAGCCAAGGCCAGAGTGAGGCCTGGCTTAGGAGTGCCGGCCTTGCTCATTCCCCATCTCAAGTCATGTTTAATGTCGGCTGTGGTGGCAACAGAACTAGAATCTTCCACCTGTAGGAATCCAAAGGGTCAGGGCACTGATGGGAATCCCAAGGCCCAGACAGGAGAGGTGCCTGGCCCTAGGTCACAGAGCCAGGGAACCTGGGATTGTCCCTGCTCCCTTCAGTCCCATCTGCCTCTCTCACTTCTGCACCTGCTGTCCTGTTGCCTTTTGCAGGCATAAGAGGCTCCACAGGGCAGAGAGAGAAAGAATGTATGGCATTCCCTGGTGAAGAATTTAAAGGACTTTTAAAAACCCACAATCCTTACACACCCAGGTGCACTCTCTCTTGACCAAGCACTCTCCCCAACTTGAGGTGTCCTTCATCTCTGGGACAGCAGGCTTTTGGAGGTTAAGCTGGGTCCTGAGAGCACACAGCCCCCCCCCCCAGTCCCACCCCATCTCTACATCTGCAGGCATGGAGGGGTACACAGAGATCCTACTGTTTTAGGGCCTCCAAATAAGATCAGGGAAGCCCCATGGTATCCTTAAGGGCTCTCCATGGAGATGGAGGAAGGAATAAACAAGCCTCCCAACAAACTGGCACTTGCTCAGAGAACCAGAAGCAGTGGCTGAATAATGAAGAGGGGTGTGCTGGGGAGGGAAGGAGAAGATGGGGGAACAGTTGACAAGGTGGGACCCCTGCCCCTTTGAGTTCCCAGAGCAGCTTGGGAAAAACCTCAAGGGCTGAGAAACCACTGTTCCAACCCCATTTAGAAGGCTTTAGTCCAAAGCATTGAAGAGCATTCAGTAGGCACCTACTGTCTGCAGAGGCAGGTACAAGGCAAGTGCTTTACTGTTCTCTAGAAACATTCAGTTCCAGGGCCTGAATAGAAAACCCCAGTGCGCACAACAGTGCAACAGACAGGGCTGCCTGGTGGGCGGCAGGAGAAGGCCGGGGAGAGAAGAGATGGTAAGACAGGGACAGCTGGGTCAGACTCACAAGGGACAGGGAAGCTGGGCCACAGGATTATTCATCAGGGCACACACAGAAAGAGCTGGGACTTGACCCTGCCTCCTAATCCACAAAACCGTTCACCCTCTCAGACAACCTGTGATGTCTGCCACCTCTACTGGGGTCCCTAGCATCTCTAACCAAAGGCCAAGCAGGCTCAGGGCACTCCTGGGCAGGGCACAGATAGTGTGGGGGTGGGGGCAATGCAGGTCCCCGGGGGCAGCTGCTGGGAGAGGCAGCAATAGCAGGATGGAAGGAGAATGAGCTGAGAGTGAGGAAAGGAGCTACACCCTACAGTCAGGTCCCTATATCCTGCTCAAGAACCTCCGGAGGCAAACTCACCTGGCCCACGGGGCCCAGGACTGGCTCTGACATCTCCCACAGCCCAGGGCTCCCGACTGTTCCCACAATAGAAGTGGATACCACAGGGCCTGCCTGCTAGAGCAGAGGCTGCTGGGCTGGGTCTGGGAGGCCAGCAAGGGGCCACATCTGCATTCTGCCCGGGCTGTGCCCGGCAGGACAGAGACGCCACCACAAGCCTGCTTCCCCCTCTGAGTTCAGCAAAACGCAGCAGGGAACCTGCACACAGCTCGACCTTGAGGCAAAGCACTCCACACCCATCCCGCCCTCTGCACAAGGTTTTCTGTTTGGCCACAGCTGTCACTGCATAGACATGTCCTGGTGAAAGCCCCTTGCCGGTAAGCCCCCAGACAGGAAGGCTGTAGAGGGCAATGAGGCCGGAGGTAAGGAGAATGTGATCGCCAGGGCAAGACAACCCCTGTGTGCTTCCCCCAGCCCCGAGGTTCCAGAGTTTAGAGATGAAAGAAGGGAGAGGAAGGCTGCACGCCCAGGACACAATCAGAGTCTGAGGCATGCTCAAGGGCCAAGCCAAAGGCCATGGCATGAGGAGACCGAGTGGTAGGAGTGACCTTCCTGGTTCTACTGGCTTCCCCTTTGGGGGGCGGGTGCAGGTACAGATCTGTAGCTGCCCCCCTCTGCTCGGGTCTGAAACAGGACCAACCCCTACCTCCCATGCCCACTACACCTGCAGATGCCCCGGGTAGTGGACAGGCGGGTCTATGTCCCAATCCCCAGGACCTGTGAACATGGCCTTATCGGGGAAAGGGGTCTTTGCACATGTGGTCAGGTTAGGGATCTTGAAATGGGGAGATTTTTCTGGATTACTCTTGGGCCCTTCAATGCATTACAGGTGTCCTCACGAGAGAGAGGAGGAGGGAAATTGGACACATGGAGAATGTGATGTGGAGGTGGAAGCAGAGACCGAGTCCTCTGACACGGACAAAGAGCTCTGAGTGAGACAACCATGAGCCAAGGGCGCCGGCAGCTGGAAGAGGCAAGGAGGAGTGCTCACCCAGAGGCTCCAGAGAAGTGTGGCCCTGCCAACACCTTGATAGAATCTTCTAACTTCCAGAACTGTGTGAGAATACATTTCTGCTGTTTCACACCACCAAATTTGTGGTAACTTGTTACAGTAGCCACTGAAAACCCTAGAAGGGAACTGGAGTAAGTTTTCATCAAGAAACCGGCATCAGTTGTGCCCAGGCTGAGAGGTGCTGCCGCCCGGGAACGACACTGCCACCTGGACACGGGCACTGCCACCTGGGAACCACATGGCCACCTGGGAACGGCACAGCCACCTGGCCACGGGCACTGCAATCTGGAATAGGTGCTGCCACCTGGACATGGGCACAGCCACCCAGACACAGGTGCTGCCATCTGGGAAGGGTGCTGCCACCTGGGACAGGAGCTGCCACCTGGGAACAGCGCTGCCACGTGGCCATGGGCACTGCCACCTGGACATGGGCACTGCCACCTGGGAATAGGTGCCGCTTGCACCCCACCAGCAGCCAGGGCTCTGGGCAGGCACTGGTGTCAGACGCACCCCCTTCCAAGTCTGTGTGCTAGAGAGATGGGGACGGGACGGGGTGTGGCCTCCAGAGCCCAATGGCTCGGGTATAACCTGTGCGTCCCTGTTCCCCTACATCCTTGGGCATCCATTTCCTCACAGAGAAAATGGGCTTGTACTGGCACTGTGTCCCAAGGCAGCTGTAAGGAGAGAATTTTTTTTTTAATGCTTATAAAGCACTTAGCACAGTGCCTGGCACAGAGTAGCTGCTTACTAACCCCCAGCAGCCGTTTTCATATCCTTGAAAGGCCACATGAGAAGCAAAAGGGCAATGGGAGATGTCTGCTGCACACGGAGCCACTACACAAGGGGCAGCTGTGGGTAGGTCTAACTTGGTGGAAACCGAGCTCGTGGCCACCACGGCCCGCACAAAAGGGCACGATCCCTCCCAATCATGAAGCCCCCAGGGCACTGGGCTCCAGATGCAAGGGAAGCAGGACCTGCCTCACGCGGGTCTGGTGTGGGGAGGACAGGCCCGGCTGGAGCAAAGGGCACGTGGAGAACGAGGGAGGAGGTGGCAGTGTGCTGCATGCCCACTCGCCCGCACCCCTCCCCCCTGCCCCCTGAAAACAGCTCTGTCCCCTCAGGCCTCTGCCCTCGGGCTCTCAGGGAACACAGAAGCATACAGGCCACAGGAACCACGCACCGTGAGCATGTCAGCCCTTCCCCCAGCAGTGCAAGGAAGCCCAGACTGTGTATACTTGGGGGACACATTCGGGCCCGGAAAAAACCCAGGACACATGCGTGGCAGACGACTTCTAATGCTGCTCTGGGACTCTTAGTCTCCCTGTGTTGGTTAAAATTACTGCTGGCCTCAGCTCTCGCATTTAATTTTTCACCATTAAACCATCATGTGGCTATGCCCATGGTGGTGTTTTCCGCTGGCGCGCAGACGGTGTCCGCAGGCAGAGAACTGCACAAGTGGGTTCCGTTTTGGCCTCCGTCACCTGCCCAGCCCACTGGGGAAGTGCTGGATGGCCCCCTCCACCCCCTCAGGATCTCGCCCATCATTGGGGGGAGGACCCGGCCCTCTCTCCTGTCAGGGCGACCACGTGGGAACCCTCTGAGCTCCTTGGAAAGGATTCAGGTCACAAACGAGGAGGGAGCCCTAAAATCTGAACACAGCTGGGAGGCGCGGGACTCTCCACCTCTAGGTAAAGGACAGTCAGTGTTCTACCCAGAGAGGAGGAGAGACTAGGTGAGCCCCTAAGGACCTCATGACCAGAGGATTCAGAGGCGGGCCCCCTAAGACTGCTGACATGTGGATCTGACCTTTCAAGACTCGTTGCTCCCTAAGAAATATCCTGGCCAGTATCCTTGAACTTGTGGACAAACTGGAAACATTTCTCCTTTCAAAGCCCAAACACCAAGAATGGAAGGATATCCTCTCTGGCCTATAAAGGAGTTTCTCCCCCTATGTGCAATTCTGTGAATTAGAAGTAGCCCTCCCTTCTGCTCCTGCCATCCCCTCCTGCTACCACTTTCTCCTCCTTACATATAGACTTCCTCCCCCAACCCTCGGCCAGAGCAACCCCCTGCGCCCTCCTTCACCCCAGCTTCCACCTCGCTCTGGTGTCGTGCCAGCACTGACGGTGGCAGGAGAGACGGCAGACCGGTGACTCTGAGCCCCCTCCTGCCCCCCCATGCGTGCTGATGGGCCTGTCATGCTTTACTGTGGTCAGAAGAAAAGAGAACCAGTTCCCAGCTGGCTGCCCATGTGGCCCAGCAGGAAGGAGCACAGAAGAACAGTCCCTCTGGGTCCCCGGGGCCCAGGCTTATTCTCCCAGCCGAGAAAGAACTGCTGTAACTTTCCCAGGGATTCTGGCTGGTGACCGGGACTACAGACTGGCCGGGTCCCAGACTCTCTGATGAGCATAACCTATTGGAAAAGAAGCTCCCCTCCGCCCCGCTTGCCCAGACTTAAAGCAATCCCTCTGCCCCTGTCTTCCTGTTATTGTAGAGGGGAGGGGGCTGTTTTCCCACCTTTCTAAAGCTCCGGAACCAAGCATGAGTCAGGCAGTGCGCAGGGAGACATTGCTCATCTTCTCATGAGGAGGCAACAACGGCCAACATCCCACAGGGCCCTGCCTTGCTTACAGCTGCCAGCAAACTGCCCCCAGACCAGCATGGCACACACGTGACTGCTGCTCGGCCTGGAGCTGCCAGGCCCATCTCGGGTGTGACGTCCTGCCCACCACCCTGTCCTCACCTCAAGGGCAGGGACGCAAAGAGCTGCTGACCAGCGCCTCCAGACTCCCACACTGCTGGGGGGGAGGGGAGGCTCCCAGTGGGGAGGGCCGACAAAGCCCTGTCTGGCCCGAAGTCACTCATCTCCCTTCACTCTGGGTGCAGATGAACGCATTCTTCCCAGAGTCCCCAGCTTTAGGCTGGGTGCCTCTCCTGGGTGCCCAGCACAGTACTAGGAAAAGGTGACACTCACACTCAGTTATGACTGAGCCATGGCAAATGATTTCTGAGGTCCTGACTCCCACATGGGGATGAGCATCACCACCCTCCCCACCCCGCCAAGGCCACCTTGTAAACTTGACCATCACCCTGCTCCCCAGCTGCCACTCCCACCCGCCCAGTGGGCTGATCTCGAGAAAACCGCTTCCTCCAAACAGGAAGCATGCTGCTACAGCAAAGCTGACAGAACTGGGGAATCTGTCAGGGGGCCTGCACTGACGTCAAACCAGACCCGACAGCTGTCATCCCCCCAGCCCATCACGCGGCCATCCTGGCGCAATGTGTGTGTCTGGGAGGGAGCGGACACTCAGCCTTGTCTCAGACCCGGCTGCTGGGAGCTATCCATGCGGAGGGATCCTGCATCCCTGGGCACAGCTTTCCCAGACACAGGGTCCAGGGGCCACCTCCTCCCAGCCGGGGCTGGGATGGTGCAGGAAAACAGCCGTGACTAGGAGCCTGGGCCTGGGGTTCTAGTCCTGCCTCTGCCCCCAACTTGCCCTGATCCACAGGCCAAGCGCCTTTCATTCTCTGGGTCCTCACTTCCTTTTGTATAAAAAGAGAGGGTTGGACTCACTGGGCTCTTTCCCTCCCATACCCTATGGACCCTGAGAACTCTGAATGCCACCTCACTGGTTTGTGAAGGTGCCAAGCACAATGGCCCAGGAGAGCGAGACAACCCTCAGTGACATGCTCCCAGTGGGAAGCCTCACTGTCCCATTTATGGGTCAGCAAGAGTCCCAGGAAAAGGAAGACGGTCCCACCATGGACAGTGCTGCCTGACACGTGCTACACAGAGCGATGGAGGGGTCAGGTACGCACACTCAGCTAAGGGAGGAGAGGGCAGGTGGAATGCGAAGCACTGGGGCTTCTGGTCAGATGGAAGAACTTGTTACCATCGGTTAGAAAACCTTTCTCTCTTTCTTTCTTCCAGAGACCTTTAACGATGATCAGCACGGGTCCTACCTAGAGCAGCACACACCCGTCTGAAGATAGAGTAGTGGACACGCAGCAGTTTTCAGCCTTGGTTACACCTGCGAATCCTTTTTTTTGGGGGGCGGGGGGGGCTCTTCCAATATCCAGATGTCCAGGGCATGCCTCAGCCCAATTAAACCAAAGTTTCTGAAGACGGAAGTCAGCATCGGTATTTTGCCTGAAATCCACTGGGCAACTCGGCTGTGCAGAGAAGACGGAGAACCCTCCTGAGATCTGGCTGCCCCATCAGCCGCCGGGAAATCATTCTAACAAGCCATGGCTGCTGCCACCGGCAGAGCCACACTCCGGCGTTCCCGCACTCGGACTCCCACTCTCTCTCCCAACACTGGATCCCGCGCGAAAGCAGTGTCATCTCCCCAGTTTACGGGTGAGGAGACAGGAGTGACGATAGGAACCAGTAGGGAGGCAGGGTGCAAAGTGACCAGCAAGCCTCACAAGCACTTTGTTTACTCTAAGGCAGGACTGACAGACAGACAGACACACACACACACACACACACACCACATCCATGAAGCTGCCCAGCGCTGTGGCTCCAGGCCGAAAGCATCATGGCAGCAAACCACAGAGAAAACATGCCACAAGAGTCAGTTCAGCACAGGCAATGAAGCAGACAGGGTCCCCGCCCCACGCCTCCACGGTCGTCAACACGATCACTCCCAGCCCCACTCTCGACAAATCCACTCAGGACACATCTCCACCGGGGGCTGGCCATGCCGGGGGAGGACTTGGCACCGAGCTGTGTTCAAATTAGGCGGGGAAAGGGCGCGGGATTTCACCATAATTGGTCATGTTTGTCCCGAGGATGACGACGACGACAGCACATTTCTCATGTTAATGTCGTCCAACTACCCATGTACTGCAATTACTCTGCATCGATTTTAAAGCCGACTTAGCACAATAGCGGCTTCTAATTTGTAAGCAAAACCTCGGTGGCATAAATCAAACTGTTCGAGGCAACGCCAGTGCTGCATGCTAATGGGGAGTTAATAGACAGGGGGAGGGCAGCTCGGGCACTGAGCCCCTGCGGGTCCATCTCCGCCAGGTGGACCCATGCTCCCCTGTCCAGGCCCCACCCATCTGTCAGCCTTGGCCTCTACGTGCCTCTCCAGCAGCAGCTCCTCAGGTCCAAAGAGCCAAAGCTGTGATTAAGGCCTCCCTCTGCTCTCAGCTATAGGACAAAACCCACAGTGCAGAGAAGTCGGTTGGTCCTGCATCCCAGCAGGATGCCTGGGGATGATTTAAGGAGAGAACTATAAATTGTGGGAGAACAAGGACCCAGAGGCCAGCTCTGGTGAACTTGACTGTCTGGTCCTCACTCTCAATATTTCTTGAGGACCCACTAGAGAAAGGGCCCTTGGATCTGGCATGCTCTTGGCAGGAATGTGGGCCTCTGGCGCCAAGATACAAAATGAGCCATCCACTGCACGGGACCCCACACATGATCCCATCGGGATCGCTTTGGTGGCATCAGGCTCAGGAGATGTGACCAAGAGCTAAGACCCCTGTGACTCTTCCCAGATACAGATCCGTGGGGTGCTGGGGGTGGGGTGGGAGGATACTGTTAGCCTGGCAAGGGGAAAGCCTTAGGCTTGGAGACTTGTGCTGGTAAATACCCAGGAAGAACTTGCCATCCACCATAGTCCAGCCCAGGCAGGGCTCTGGAGCCCACCAGCCACTGTTGCTACCGACTCTGGAAGGGCAAGTTATGCCAAAGCCAAAAGGGCCTCAGCCGGGATGGGGCCAGGGCCCTACGGGCAGGCAGTGGGGATCCCCATGTACACATCCCCCTCTTCCCAGGGCAATCACGGCCATGCCCCTCCCTTCTGCACCCCAGCAGAGCCGAGCCCAGGCTGTGCCTTGGGCACAGGAGAAGTTCAATAATGTTATTGGAAGAACTGTCAGGAAAAGACAGTGGAGAACCCCGCACGACTCTAAGGAAATGTCTTCCTAACAGAGCTCCTAAGACAGCTGCTCACTCTCTTTCCAGTACACTCTCATTCAGGGGTCTTTAAACAACACATTTTTTCATGTCAAAAGACAGGCTTCAATTGGGTGCTCAGAGATCTTTAATATTTCCCTTTAATACAAAATAATGTCTCAATATGTCAAGGCAGTCTACTATGACATGGCAGGGACTATGTTCCAGCCCTGTTTTTGTCTTTCCTGGCACAGGAGGTATTTGGACGAATGAATAAAGTAAACGATAAACAAGAGAAAAGAGCTGTAAAGGACAGAGTGAAAATTCTAGGAAATAGTCCTAACAAGAGAGCATCCTTCCAACTGCCAGCAGGCAAGGGAGCCCTGGAAAGCCCCGACTGTGCGTTCAGGGTTATGTACAGGTCCCCGTGTCCCCAGGGCTTCTCTCCCCCTCCCCTACCCACCAAGAATGGCCCCGCTTGCGAAAGGTCAACCAGATGCCAAGTCTCCAGGGCTCTCCTGTCCCAGAGCCATGAAAGGGAACTTGAAATATCTCTTTGAATCTTCAGAAAAGAGCACTGGGTGAAGGATGCCTCTGGAGTCAGAAACGATCTCCCAGGAAAAGAGGCCAGTGCGTCCCTCCTCTAAGATCTATGACCAGCAGGGCCCTGTCCTTTGAAGGGCAGACCCCAGCAGTGGCCCACCCTTCCCACCTGAGGCCCCTCTGCTGGTGGCTTGGTGTGGTCAGCCTGGCCTCACAGAGACAGCCCCACCAGGCAGACCAGGAACGGCTCCCACAGGCCAGGACAGCAGGGCTAAGTCTCGGTGCTTGGGTCTTCCTGCCAGTCCAGGGAAAAAAGCTCCATACCAGATTCTTCTGCAGATGGTCCTCAAGCTTCCCACTCCCCAGGAAACAGCCCAGGTTTACCAAAAGTGTCACCTCTGCCTACTCCAAAGAGGCACCCAGCCGAAACCTACTGAGCTGCTCTGTGACACAGCTCTGGGTGTGCCTGATGTGTCCCTCTGCTGGAGGGACGGGCAAAGTGAGGCTTGGCTCCTGGGGCAGGAGCACCTGCCACATGGGTCCCCACCCATGAGACCTGCAGCCTCCCAGTGAGGTGCCACCCAGCCACCCCACCACCACTGGAGGACAACTGCAATGACGTCCAGGACCTTGCCAACCCTGACAGCTTTACCCAAAGTCACAAGCCTTGGTCTATTACCAGCCTGGAACAGAAAAAGGGCAGTTTACATATCCCGTTGTTTGAAAGTTCGCAGCGTGCCACTTAGCTTTTACGCAAGACATACATCAGAATCTATTTTCGCTAACTGAAAGAAATCCAAAGAGGATTTTTTGCTTTGAAGAAGAAGAAAAAGAAGAAGAAGAAGAAGCAGCAGCAGCAGAAGAAGGAGGAGGAGGAGAAGGAAGAAGGAGAATAAGAAGAAAGAAGAAGAAAGAAGAAAGAAGGAAGAAGAAGAAGAAAGAAGAAGGGAACATAGCATTCAGGGTTCGTCTTACAGCCAGCCATCCCAGAGGCAGAGCACACCCGGAGCCACGAGAGGGGCCCCGCTGAGTCCATCCCCGGGACTATACTCAGCATCTTGGCATCAAGCTGCCAGGGCTTTGAACTCTATCTGTGAACATCTGTGCTTTATCTCCATTTATTCTGTGCATCCGTTGGCAAGATGTGTCTTAAGGTATCAGAAAAGCCTAAGAGGCTATTTTTTGCATCTGGGAATGCTCAGGAATTATTTCCATATAAATCAATGGTAACCACTTCTCTGCTTTACGCCACTTCCGCCTGTGAAAGGTTTCTTGGAAGATTCTACTTTTGGATAGCGGAGGAAGCCTGTGGAGTGGTTAGGAGCAAGGGAGCCTCTGGAATCAACCAGACAAAGGGACTGCAGAGGGCCCAGCACAGGTAAGCTCCCACAAGCAGAAGCTGCAGATAACTAGAATTCAGGCCTAGCCCCAGAAACTTCTTTGATTTACCCCCTCTATGTAAACCAGCCTTTCCACCTTCCCTCTACTTCTCCCTGCTCATCTGTATGCGTAAATCCAGACTGTAATGTACAAACAAACCCTTACAATCTTAAAAGAGGTCTCAGTTTAGGAGAGCTACCTGTCCAGCCGACTCTTTGCTCCTGGCACCGGAGGCACAGGCCTCTCTCCATCCGTTCTCCCAGGGGTCAGCCTTGGTGAGGTGCCCAGCCCAACACGGGGCCCCGTGGCGGAGTCAACGCAGCTCCCTCCAGAGGCGCTACTCCACGGAGGCAACATCATCAGGATGACAAACTGAGCCAGAGCTATCCTTCCTCGTGCACTGTGCTGGGACACCCCCCCGAAAACCCCATGCGACAACCCCGGGGAAGGTTGCGTGTCACTGTCGCTGTTCACGGTGGAAACAAAGTGAGCTTGGAGCAGCCAGGGAATCTCACTAGATCACCGCCAAACCCGACTGCGACTCTGAGCTTGTGTCATCACCACAGCCACTGCGCTATCCGCCCCCCAGCCTGCCAACAGGAAGGAAAGTCCACCTGAAAAACCCCCGCCCCCAGCCCATCACTCTCCACTGAAGGCCCGCACTTGACCACGACAGAACCCGGACAGCCAGCGCACGTGGCTGTCTGTGGGGCTGAATGGCCCTGACAGCCAACATATCCACCCTGGCTCCCCGGACCTCTGGACCCCTCCTTTGGGGGTCCAGGCTATATTCCAGGACACGGATTGCCAGGGGATGAAGGAAGAAGAGAAATATCAGGTTGTTTTTTTAATGACCCAGATTCTAGCCAGATGCATTTGTTATTGGCAGCGGAGAGCCAGTGGAGATAAGAACACCGGCAGCTGGTGATGTCTTAATCACTGCGGAGAGGAAGGGACCGGGCAGGCTCAGTCCCTGGTGCTGGCTACCTGAGGCGCTCTGCCGGCGTCCGCTCCGCCCCGCCCCGCCAGCTGTCCCTGTGCCTTCTCCTTTCCTCCCCACACCCCACCTCCCTGCTCAGGCTCTGCTTTTGTCTTTCACTTTGTCTCTGCCACGGCCCTAAGTGGGACACCGGGTCTCCCCCTAGACCTACCTCAACCCCGCCAGCAAGGCCAGCCGGGAGGTCTCTGCCTACACGGGTCTCTGGCTAATGCAGGCCCCAGAGGCATCCTCCAGGCCCCTCTTTTGAGAGCTCAGTAAGAGGTTTCAACCCTAGTTTAAACACAGAGTCCCTAGAGAGTATCCTAAAAGCACAGAAAGAACAGCCTACCTTCGATTTCCTCCCCCATCTCTGGCTGAGAGCTCCAAGCACTCAGGCTGGGAGCTCATTCCTCATCTGTCCAGCTCTCCCTGCCCTGCCGGAGGCTGGGGGAAGAAAGAGGGACACAATGACTCGCCTCATTCCACTGAGGAGAGAGCCAAAACAAAGCCTAGAGAAAGTGGGCCCAGCTGAGGAAGTGGGGACTGAGAACACAAACCAGGCACCCACACTCTAATTCTGAACACATGTTCCCCATATCGCCCTGCCAAGGAGCATGGCTACCCCAGCCCAGCAGCCAAACCTGCCTGTGGACACCTCGCCTGACCCAAAGGCAGCCACCATGCGCCAGACAACGGGCTGAAGCTCTTCATATGTGTGTCTGTCACTCCTGGAGCCAACCTAGAAAGCAGCTCTATTATTATCCCATTTTATGGATGAGGAGGTCAAGGCTCCAAGAGTTAATTAAGCACCTTGCCAGGTTCCCGCAGACAGGATGCAGTGATGCCAAGAGCCATGCCCGCTGTCCGTCTGTAAAGCCAACATCCTTGCCACCCTCCCACCTTTCACTTCGCCAACCACACAGCTAGAGAAGCCCGGGCAAGGGCTGCTACAGGGAGGGCAGGGTGGCTACAGGGAGCTAGACAGGGACAGCTAAAGCCAGCGAAATTAGTTTGCGCGGCTTCTGATCTTCTTCCCTCTCAGAGGAAAAAGCCTCTTCCAATTTCCCGGCAGAAGGGAGAGGGACATGTCTGCACATCAGCACAGTGTCTGGAGCCAAGGCTCGCCCCTCACTCTCCTCTCAAACACCAGGCCATCCGCCCACGCCACAGCCCCTCACCACAGCCTCAATGAGGCAGACAGACTTCGGAGAAATCAGGTGCGGGCTGTGGTGGGGTTGCTTCTGCTCCCCAATTCCTTCTCCCATCACCTAGAAGGCAAGAGCTAAGCCCAACCCCCAACCGAGTCAGTGGACATCAGCACAGAGACCCACGACTGCCTCCCCAGCAGGGCTCCCCAGGTCTGCCCTGCCTCCTCAGTCCTGGCCTTCGATGTCTGAGGCATTGGGTCAGGGGCATCGTGGAAAGGTCGCCTGCTTAGTTATCTCCGAAATACGGCAAGATGAAGAGAACCCAGGAGGGAGAGAGTTACGAAGACAAGTCTGGGAATAGCAAACAGAGAAAGACAAGGAAGAACACCCCAGCAAATTAAGCAAAAATAGCAAGGCAGCAAGCTGCCCTTCCAGAGGTATCTCTCAGCCCTTGGGCCCATTCCCTTCTCCTTCCCCGGGCCTTTCTCCAGCCACATTCAGAAGTCCATTCTGGCAGCCTAGCCTCGCCCAGGACTGGGGGCCCTTGGGCCAGTGGCCTGGCCCGGAGTTTCCCAAGGGCCCTGGGAGCCCGCAGTGCGCCCAGACAGACCCCAGAGCCCACTGAAGCAAGGGGCCGTGGGTGTCTGTGTCGACAAGCTGGAGGTGAGGGCCTCGGTGAAGGAGGTTCACACTTCTGCCTGTAGATCTGTGGAGAAACCGGCCCCCCGTGGACTTTCTTGGGAAAGCAGAGAAAGATCCGCAGATCCTGGAAGCCAGGCTACCCCCTGACAACACCTAAGACAAATCAGTTTCCATGCCCACCTGGGCACTCCACGTTCCAGTACGTTCCACTACAGACAAGCAAGCTCATGTATTCCTTGTGTGACCTGGACCCTCACTGTAACACCTTCTCTCTCCACAGCTCAGTCTCCCTACAAGCAAAACAAGGCTGTTGACACTCTGGTAAACCTTCCTGAGGAGACGATGTTCTTCAGGTTCCTCAGAGACAGTGTAAAATACTGATCACGGGGAGGACTGAAGCTGGACAAAGTTCTCCAACTCATCCTGTCCAGCCCCCAGCCTCCAGACACACTCACCTTAACCGGGCTGAGTGCCCAGGGCAGGTATACCCCCCACCTCTGGGGGAAGGAAAGGGGCCGTTCATTTCCTCAGTAGGCATCCCCAGTGATGTGGGCAAATGTGAGAGCTCTGCTCAGCGCCCTGCCCCCAAAACCTACTTCCTCATCTCCATGGTTAGAGTAGAAACCAGCTGGCTTTGTCCCTCTGAGGATGACTGGCCTGGCTCGAGCATCCCCACAGGGCGGATAAACCCAAGCAAGCAATTTGCTCAAATTCCTGTCAGTCAAAGCGCCAGCCTTACCAGCTGGGCTCAGAGACTAGCCCTAGGGCCCAGTGGGGGAAGGGCCTCCCCAGAGGTTATCCCCAGTACAGGACTCCCCCCACTCCACCCCCAGACCAGGGTCCTTCAAACAAAGCCAGAGAAAAGACAGACCAGGGCGGGAGCTGAGGCCACAGCTGCCCTCAGGAAGGGCGAGGCAACAGTGGGTCTGATGAATCAGCCACTGGGAAAATGAAACCAGCTCTCTGGGATCTTGAGATACAGGTCATCTTGTAAACCCCTGACAGAAGGAATGAGCCTAAACAAGCCAGACAGAGCAGCATCTAGGAGTCCTGGGGATCTCCTAGATGTATCTGGAGAGGCAGATGTAGTTCTTATCCAGCCAACCCATTTTCTCCCAACTGACCCACCACAGAACTTGGGGAAGGCCAGAAGGGGCCGCTGGAGATAAAGGAGGGGGTCCCCCTCCCACCGCCACACTTCCTGGAGAGCCGCGAGTCGGCTTTACTGGGGTGTCAACCATGGTGGGGTGCCTCGGCAGGCAGCCCGTGTTAACTGTAATCACGTACTTAGCGATTACACACACCCCACACACCTAAGGTGGCCGCCTGAATGGAGAAGAGCCTCGGGGTAGAAACCACCGTGGGGCCTGATGGTGGACTCCCAAACAGGAAGGCAGAGAAGTGGTGGCCGAAACAGAAGCGGAGGACGATGGGAGTCAGGAAGACAAAAACAATCTACATTAGCATCACCCTTCACAGACTTCAGAGAACCTTCATGAACGCCATCTCAAGGTATCCTCCTGACAATTGCTCCAGGTTGGCCAACCATATGTTGAGGTGCGTCCCCATTCTACAGATGAGAAACTGAAGTCCAAGATCCTCCCAGGGGGGCCACGGCACAGCTGTGAGAGGAACCCACGCTCCTGGTCAAGGCTCTTTCCATCCCCCCACTGCCACCCCCAGACAATGGTCCTTCAAACAAAATCAGAGAAAAGACAGACCCAGGGGCTCTGGGCTGGAAATGGAGGTACAGCCAGCAACGGCAAAGAGCCCCCAAAACAGAAAACGAGCCCCCAGGAAACGTGTGCGCGCTCTCCAGTTGACGACACCCACCCCGCCGATCCTCACGACCACACAGAGAGGGGCCGGCAGGTTCCCGAATTCACCATCAAGAGGCCCCCTGAAGGGAAAGCCTCCTCAGCTTGGAGCCTTGAGTTCAGTGCGGTGGGGTAAGGGGCTGTTTGTTTTCTCTAAGGGTGGCAGCTGGGGCTTCGAGGTTGGGCCGGGGGACAGGGAGGCAGGCGGCTGGTGCTGGGGACGGCCCCAAATAGAGGTAGGTGGCAGAGAGGGGAGAGACAGAGGTGGGAGGCATCGTAGTGCAACGGAACAGCGAAGACACTGTTCAGTTCAGGGGATTGCGGGGAATGCAGGAAGGGAAAAGAAAGCTCTTCCTAATGATGAATGCTGGAGGGCGGAATTGGAACAATCGTAATTAAGGCTTCTAACAATAGGAAGGGAGCGAGACAGTTCTGTGTGTCAAACAAGGTGCTGAGCCCCTCTCCCCTGGTGAGGGTGCTTAATAAAGCGGCCCAGCCCTCATTACCTGCTTAGTGGATGACAGCCCTCTCCGGCGGGGGCGGGGGTGGCGGGCAGGCAAAACCAGCCGGCTGCTGTGGCTGTCCCCATCTCTTGCTCGGACTCAGCCATGACCCTGAAGCAGGAAATGGGGAGCAGCGGAGAGCCTCTCCCTGCCACTGAGCAGGAAAACCAAGGTCCACAGAGTCAGAGCCCCTAGTAAACGTTCGGTCTGGAACCCAGGAATGCCTGCACCCACACACACCCAGCCCCACGGCAGAGCTGCCACTGGCTGCCAGCACATGACCCTCTGGGTGGAGCAGAATCTGGGGCTGTTTTGTGATGTTCAGACAGTGAGTTCCAGCACACCACAGACATACCCAGCCCTGCTCGGTGGGTCCTCCCTCACTCCAGCCTCAGTTTCCCCACTTGTGAGCTATGAAGGAACTCTCCTTGGTCCCCCGCTCTACCAAGCCTCCCATGGGGAAAGGAAGATAAGGTATCTCAAGAAAACACAAAGGCAGCAAAAGAAATGTATAAAATCATAGGATATCAGAGCCCGAAGGGACCTTAGGGATGGGCTGGTCCAAGTCTGTCACTGTCCAGATGTGGACACTTGGGCCCAGAGGAAGGAAGTGACTTATCCAGGGTCACACAGCCAGTCAGTAACCCAGCTGGAACTCAGAACTTGGGTTTCTGTGACCCATCCCCAGCTCTTTCTCAATCTGCCCCCTTGATCCCAAGCACAACAGAGAATTTGCTGGTGTGTGGCTTGCATGAACAGCGGGATTTCTGCCTTTCTAGAAATGGGGAGGAAATGCAGGATCCATGGCTGGGCACAGCAGAATTTTCAGGCTGCTGGAGGGGCCATCCAACCCAGCCTGCGTCCCCAACCCCAGCAAGTTCTGAGGAGCCCCACCTAAGAGAGAAAACAAATCAGCAACGCTGAGAATCTTGTCAGTCTTCCTCCTACAGCTCCTGATTCAGACCCGCCACCCTCTACAGAGCGGCTTTTTATGAAACATGCACTTTTCGCACAGACTCCCCTCCTCCCACCAGGCAGGCTGAGAAAGGGGCAGACGAAGGGGGGCTTGAGGCAGAGAGGGGAGGGGATGGGGGCCTCCCGCCCTTCTCTTTGGCTGCCATAAATGGTAACAAATCAAGCACCTTGTGCGCTCGGCTCTTCCAACAGCATCAATGTTCCTTCCCCCCGCCCTCCTGAGGGTCCCCCAGTCTCCTCCCCACCAGGCCCCCTAGGCCCCAGGGAACGGTCATGATGGGTGTCCCAAATGGCTCAGACATCACAGGGACCTGGCCCAGAACCCAGGCTCATCAGCCTGACAAGCTGTCACTCTGATTTGGATCCCACGAGCTCTTGCCCACAGGCAGGGGAAGAAGCCTCCCTTGCGTGGGTAGGGGGCACAGTCAGGCCCCAAAGCACACCTGACCTCCCAGAGAGAACACACTGGGGACTGCTCCACACTGGATGGAGCACAAAAGGCTCCAGATCCTTCCACCAGCCACTGTAATCTCCTTGGATCTCCACCGCACCTGCCCAGCCCAAGCCAGGCCAGGCTCCTCACATTCCCCAAACCCCAGGGTGTTACCTACGCAGACCTTCCACCCCGTGGCCTCTAACATTCTGCCAGGTACCATGTAAAGTGCCGTCATCAAAGGGGTCCTCGATGAGCAGCAAACTGCTCTGCTGGAGCCATTCCTTGCCCACCACGATCTGGTTCAAACCCTCTGTATGAGCCCCTTTCTCTGGCATCAAAATCACCTCATTTTTCCTGCCACCACCTCCGCCATCCTCCCCAGCCCCCCTCCGCTCACCCAGAACCCCTTCGCCTGACTGCCTTCTCCCCAGCTGGACATCTCCCACACTCCGGGTCCTCCGGCCCTCTCCTTTCTGCCCTCAAATACTCCCTGAGAGCCCACCCCCTCCATCGAGCCCACCCTGCTCAGAAGACAGCTGGCAGGTGCTGGACAGGGACACATGGACACCACCCTCCAAGGTCAGGAGGGCACTGAGCGTCAGGCTGGGCCACGGTAGGTACTCAGGATGCACCGTCCTCTCCCCTGCCTAAGAGGCACCCACCCCAACGTGCACCTGTCAGAGGACCAGCTCGCCATTCATCGGGTCTATACACCCAGCCGCGGTGAGCCTGACCTCGGGGTCCTGCTGACCTCTGGCTCCCCTTCTCCCCATGTTCCAGCACACCCAAAAGGCCGTGCCGCCTCATCACATGTCAAAACACCACTCTTCTGTGGAGGATCAGCTCCAGTCCCGCCTCTTGCACGCAGACTTCCCTGTCTGCCCAGCCGTCACCTGAACTACCAGGTGCTGCCACCGCGCATGCTCCCCAGCAGCCAAGGCAAGCGGGAAACACACTAGATTATGGAATAACATGTACTGTTTATACGTGCTCACCACGTGTGAGAGGCCGTGCACAGGAGCCCTGACATCACCTACTCAATGCGGTCTCTGCTGCCTCAGCATCCCGGAAGAGGAGCCCGCGGCTGGGGCTAGGAGGATGTCTAGAAGATCCTCGAACCTGAAGACGCCGGCTGCATGCGTGGGCGCCCCGGGGAGCGCTCCACTGCCTTCTCGCATCCCTCTGGGCCAGAAGCCGGCTCCTCCCAGCGAGACCCAGTGGGCTCTTGTTCCCTTCTAACACGTAGCGTGGGGTCAATGAACCATGAACACAACTCAGGACTCACTGGCTGATCCCTTTTTTGGGAATTCCAAGGCTCAGGACGGAGGAACGTGGAAAGGGGCTGATGCACTGGAATAGAGACGCGTGGTTTGCTAAGAGATGCCCCAAAGGGGTCTTGGCTCCGGAGATTCTACCCCCGACCAACTCAGACATAGCCAGATGGCCCAGCCAGGCACAGAGCAGATCACAGGAGCACCAAGGCTGCCAAATCTCGGCGCTAGAGGCTGTCGTGGTAGCTGGGCAAACACAGCCTAAGCTGCTGGATGGTGGGGGGGGGGGGGGGGGGGGGACTTAGCCTCCCCATTTCCCATCTGCTCCTGACCTGTCTCCCCAGGAGGGATAAACTTTACTTCCAGGGGATAAGCAAATCCCAGCAGTGGCATCTGGCATTTGGGAGGCAAAACCCTTTAGCAGACATCTACCATTTCTGCTTTTGTCCCTTCTTTTGGTGTCATCACCCCTGTTTTCCTTTGGGGCATCCCCCTCCTCCCTGGTGCGTAGAGCCCTGTCCCATTGGTCAAGGTGCTCTGCTCAGCCCTGGCCAAATACAGCCTCAGACCCTCTGTCCTGGGAAGCCAATTCCTGAGCAGTGAGCCCCAGGGGCCAAAAACGGACAGAGTCAACGTGACCAAGGTCATCATTAGCTCGTGGTACCTGGACACCAAGAGCAGCCCTGGCTCCTGTCCCTGTGTGTGGCCTGTTGCTCAGCTTTCCTTTCTAGCCCATGAGTTAACTTTGTCTCCGCACAGACACTGAAAGCTCAGCAGACAGAAACACAGGGCTGCAGACAGCAAGAGAAGGGAAAAGAAAGCCAGGCCAGTGAAAACAACAGATGCCCACCAGAGTGGGTCGCCCCCAAATGTCAAACAACACTGCCAGGCCGTGGTCACCGAGAAAGATAAAAAGGCAGGTCTCTGTGTTCTTGAGTTTGCCACAGTTGGAGTGTGGTGTTCACAACCCATGAGCCCCAGAAGCCATCCAGGAAACAGTAAGCTAAAAACGGGGATGCCAGCTTACACCTAAGGGTCACACACCCTCGGAGGGAATCTAACCGAATTCACAACTGACCCCGGAACCACACCGTCCCCCGTCCCACTCAAGATTCTGCATATTCAAATATGCTACAAGAATTCTTAGGAAGATCTTTTATACATGTGTCTTTCCAAAGTGTATTAATTATAGCACACTGTGGTTATTAATTTCTTACACAGAACTATTACCCATATAGAACAAAATGCTGTTATTAATAGAAATGCATTTTACACATGTATAAAACAAAACAAAAAAAAACTGAGTATAACTTTTGACTTCCCCAAAACTTAACTACTAATAGCCTACTTTTGACTGAAAATCTTGCCAATGACATGAAGGGTGGATCAGCACACATTTTGTATGTTGTATGTGTCATATATTGTGTTCTTACACCAAAGTATGTAGGAGAAAAGAAAATGTTAAGAACATCATGAGAAGGGCACCTGGGTGGTTCAGTGGGTTAAGTTTCTGCCTTCGGCTCAGGTCATGATCTCAGGGTCCTGGGATCGAGCCCCGCATCGGGCTCTCTGCTCAGCGGGAAGCCTGCTTCCCCCTCTCTCTCTGCCTGCCTCTCTGCCTACTTGTGATCTCTCTGTCAAATAAATAAATAAAATCTTTAAAAAAAATTAAATGTGCTAAATGCTAAAAAAAAACCACATTTATAGTACTATTCTGTAAAAAATGTATTTATAAACAGACCCACACAGTTCAAACCCATGTTGTTCAAGGGTGAACTGTGTATTTAAATACACACACACATACACATTCATATCATGAAAATGTTTCTGAAGTTTATAGTCACACACATATACACACATATATATACACACCAGATGTGTGTTTATACGCATATGTGCACACACATATGCACACATATACATATACGTCTACACATCCATGTGCACTGTTGGGGGGGAGCGCAGTGGAGCTCTGAGAACTCACAGCTTAGTGACCCAAGGGGAAGACCAAGTGCAGAGCCAGACCAGCAGAAGGAAAGGAACTAAAGCCCCCCAGGAACCTGCCCCACCGTCCCTGCCCTCCACAGACTCCTCACCCAGAGACAGACACCTGCTGACTGCCCCAACTCCACCCCTTCTGGCTTCGACAGGCGAGCAGTATATGTCCTCTGCCACCATGAGGTCTCAGGCCCGGAGAAGTCTGAAAGGACGCCCCCCACCCTGATCCTGGGGGAGGACTAGCAGTGGGAAGGGCCGCCCCCCTTGAGCACGCACCACACGGAGTTCCCGGATGGGCACACGGACCGAGCCTGCCATGACCGAGCAGGACTGCACTCGGGTTCTGCTCCAGTGTGGCTGGCAGCTCCCCTCACACCAGCTGCAGCCTCTGACAGGGGCAGAAACACAATTAAACCCCTGCGCCCTCCTCTCCTTTCCTGCCAGAGGACAAAGCTAATCATGCCTTTCCTCTCACAGGCTCTTCCCACTTCTCCCTCACACCAGAAATCAATTTTCAGACCATCCCACTTAATTTCTAACTCCCCAACAGGAAGAGAAACTGAGGCGTAGGGTGACAAATGGAATTTTCCAAGCGCTCATCACTCATCCTGCAGCGACCATGTTAAGACCACCATGGGCCTACACAGAACCACATCACAAGACAAAATGGCCAGCCAAGGGCCAGGGCACCAAACCCTGTGAGTGGGCAGCATTTCTGGGAACTAGAGCAATGGAGGCAACAGTATTCTCCAGAGCCCTCAGGGAGAACGTGATGCATGCAGGAAAGAGCACACTGGTGAACCACTGTGCAGGCAGACACCCTCCAAGGGCTTGCTGTGACAGGCTGCTGGTCGCAAAGCCACCTTCCAAGGCAGTGAGCACGTGTGGCTGCACGGTCTTGTTTGGCTATGTGGGATATTCCATCCGGGGGCCAGTATGCGCCCCCACAGCATGGAGCCTTTCCTTTAGATAAACCCCAATCATAATCAAAGGGTATCACCTGCAAAGGGCATCCCGTTATGAGCCTGCCCAAGCCCCTTTACCTAGCATTCCTGTGCACTACGGTCAGCCCACAGACCAATGCACATGTACTGAGCACCCATCATGAGCAAGCGAGGCACGGATGATAAGACAAAGGCCCCTCCCACACACTTCCTCCTGCTCACGGCCTTGGGTGATGAATGCCTCTAGCCTCAGTGTCCTCATCCACACTTACATACCACTGCCCACTCGTGGTAGTTGCAAGGATTTAAAGTGTCTAGAAGATGCTAGCAGAGTGGAGGGGCCAGATATGAAACATACAAGCAGGGCCATATGGTTAGAACCCTGCCATATGGTAAACCCTGCCATGATGAGGTGAGCAGAATCTGAAATACTCAGTGGCACAATATGCAGGGTCAGGCTACTGGGAAGCTGTGAAGGAAACAGTCTTCATTCTGGGGTACTCTCCTAACTGCACAAAAATAGCTCGAACAACCTAGACTGTACACAATGACCATCCACTGATCTGAGAAAGGCTCTGATCATCACTAAGTGGTCACCTCCTGACCCGTTTCTGTTTGGCACTGGGGCTGTTGGAGGGAAGGCACAAATCGTCAGCGAGTCATATCCAAGTACGCGTAACTCTGATACTGTTATTACAGGGCTGCGCCGAGCCAGATTGGAAGCACGGATCCAAGAAAAGCACAGTCTAAAGTCACCAGAGGAAGGAGCTGGATTGGGATGACCTCCCAGAGAGGTGGTAGAAAGAATAGGTGCTCTGAACCTGGCTTCAGATCCCAGTTCTGTCGCTTTCCAGCTCTGATTTGGGGCAAAATCCCTAGCCTGCCAGAGCTTCCAACTTCTTGGAGACAAAATGTGAATAATCCTACCTCACCTCATACCTCATCAGCTGCTGTGGAGAGTCGATAAGGGAACAAAGCAACCAGGGAAGTGCCCAGCACCAAGCACCATGCCTGGCCAACTACGCAGCCCCACCACGCCATGAGGAGGAGTGGCTAAATGGGCTGCTGATGTCCTCCTGGGGCCCTACCCTTCTCCGTCCTCATGCACACAGGGGTTCTGCTGCACTCTGAGGGGAGAGTGGTATGGTGTCAAAGGATGGAAGATCAAAGTCTCTATGTAACAAAAGACATGTAAGGCCTTCATGGAGAACGTTATGACAGCTTACAGAAGACATTAAAAAAGGCCTCATATACGAAGTATACCATGTCCATGAATACAAACACATGACTAGAATACAACTGATATTCATGAATGGAAATACAAAAATAGCAATTCTCCCCAAGTTGATCAATAGACTCAACTCAAAGCCAGTCCAACCACCAACAGGGCTGCTTGCCTGGCGGAGGGTGGGGAGAAGGGTTGACTGATCAATCAACTGATTTTTGGTGAGACTAGACAAACTGATCCCAAAATTTATGTTTGCATAAATCTCTTTTGAGAACCAAAGGCCAAGAACAGCCAAAACATTCTTGCAAAAGCATCAGATGAGAGGATTTGCCCAACTGGATATCAAGACTTAGTATTAAGTTGTGGTCATCCACAGCAGAGCCATGACTGACACCTGGAAGTTATGAAGCTGCTCCTTCACAGATGCCTCCACAAGCCATGTCCTAGAGAAGCCCTTGCGTACGTGCACCAGCAGCCTGGTATGGGAATGTTCGCGGAAGTATGTTTAAAAAGAAGGACGTAATCCAAATGCTTATCATCAGAAGAATGACAACAGAACACTATGGAACAGCGACAATAAGGGCATGACAGCCACACATACCAACATGAACCAATCAATAAATATAATACTGAATTTTAAAAAAAATTCAGGGGCGCCTGGGTGGCTCAGTCGGTTAACCATCTGACTCTTGATTTGGGGCTCAGGTAACGATCTCAGGGTCATGAGATAGAGCCTGCTTAAGATTCTCTCTCTCCTTCCATCCCATTCTCTCTGCCCCACCACCCACCTCACGTCCGCAGTTGCTCTATTAAAAAACAACAAACAGATGATTCCAGCTAACAAAAGTTTTAAAACAAGCCAAGGCAAATCAGATGATACGGTGTTTAAGGATACTTACACATGTGGAAGCACTACAAAGAAATATAGCAAATAGAAATATAGCAAACACAAAACAGGATAATGGCTCTCTCTAGAGGATGGGTTGGGGGCCTGCTCAGGAAGGGGCTCGCAAAGGTTTCATGGGTATAGCTGGTATTTTAGTTTTTTTTTAAATTTTATTTATTTATTTGACAGAGAGAAACAGCCAGAGCGGGAGCACAAGCAGGGGGAATGGAAGAGGAGGAAGCAGACTCCCCACCGAGCAGGGAGCCCGATGCAGGGCTTAATCCCAGGACCCTGGGATCATGACCTGAGCTGATGGCAGACGCTTAACAACTGAGCCACCCAGGCGCCCCTGGTGTTTTAGTCCTTAAGCTGCATGGTTGGTATGTGTTCTTTATGTAATTTTTTAAACTACATGAATTTCATATGATGTATTCCAATATTTAAAAAAAAAAATTTAAGTGGCTGTTTTTCTGATTAATAAAGTGACCTGGTCCTGGAACCCCATGTGCCCTGTCTGTCCGTCTGCTCGGGTCACAGGCCCATCTGCCCCACAGAGTCCAACATTGAGTGTGCCAGAGGGAGGGACCCACCCTTCCAGCCACCCCCGAAGGCCCATGGGGACCCTGCAGTAGGACCACGGGCCCAGCTGGCCTGCTGTCGACCTGATTCACTGCACCAGCAACAAAGTGAAGCAGGGGCCGAATGTGGGCCACCTCGCCCTGGAAGGTGGGAGGTAAGTGTACAGGGTGGCGGGTGCCGCTGCAGGCCCTGGGAGCTGAGACCACACCCCTCCCTCACCGCCTTCCACTCCCATCCTCCATCCCAACAGATCTTCCTAAATTTCATGGATCCCCATTTCTAGCACACATCCCTAAGACCAGAAGACATTTGGAAAAATCCCCAGCCTAAAGAGACATGTGCCCCTTGCAGGGGCTCCAAAGCCCTGCCCGGAACTGTTGTTCAAGCCTCTGGGCATCCGAGGCTATGAGAGGGGCTCCCTGTGCATTCCTACAGAATGCATCTGTGGCCTCATCTGGGCCTCATCCACAGCCCCGGAAGACACTTGATACCGTCAAGTGTAAAGAAATCCAGGCACCAAGAGGTACGGCAACCTTCAAAACACAGGCATTGTTCCTGGAGACTCTGACTCAGTAGGTTGGTTGGTGGGAAGGAGGGACAGGCAGGCAAGGGGACATGGCCTCTGTGCATGTACAAAAGGTCTCTGGTTGATCTGAATCTACACCGTCATGAAGAACCTCAGAGCAGACAGAAAGCTCTGAAGGCAGTAGCCATGTCTCTGTTCTTGGCCAGTCCCCTTCCCCGGCCCCAAAACCCACTACAGCAGGACCTCCCTGCAGGCCCCAGTGCACTAAGCCACCCAACACAAGGGAGAAGACTTGAAACCCCACAGGCTTCCCTTCCAAGGGCTTCTCCGGGTCCCCTGGGAGACTTCAAAGCTTGCTGGAGCCCAAAGGAAGAAAAAGCAGAGTCCATCCAGACGGAACCACAGACTCATGACATTAAAAGATATTTTAGATATCCCCTGAAGCCCCGTGACTACTTAGAGAAAGAGTAGGGGGCAACAGCCTACCGCCATCCTGTCCCGCGGCCCCCAGCTGCAGATCTGCTCATCCCCTGGACCACGTGCCACTTGTACTATCCCTGCCCCAACCCCCCCGGCCCCACTTCTGCTGGCAGATTAGCTTTCAAATGTGAGCAGGGACAAAGCTGGCTCAGAAGACTTAACTCTGCCCGACGGGTTTAGCTCAGCTTCAAAGCTTCCTAACTGGAACCAAATAAGCGGGCATATCGCAGCTGGAAGGGAGAGGCCGGAAGGAGGGGGAGGACGGGGGCATGGCTGTAAGCTGGATTACCTACAGCAACAGCTTGCAGCCTGAGTGACACAGCGAGGCCTGTCATGGTGGTCACTGCCGGAAAGACCAAATACCCCTTTCCTCCGAGCCCTGGGGACAAAGTCAAGAGCACCCGCAGGCTCGGGTGCACATTTCACGGCAGGGGAGGGCCGCCTCATCGTCAGAAGCCACGTCCCACTCACCACCCAGAAGCCATTCTCAACGGGCACCACCCAGACTGATGGCGCCCTTTGTTTCTCTGGGTTCAGTCCATTTCACGGGCGCAGGACCCTCTGTCTCTGTCCCTGGGCTACAAGCTCTCCCCAGGCACAGGCTCTGGATCAACTTGTCTCCGTCTCTGTCCACTCTTGTCCTGTGCCTGGAACCCCACCCTCATCTAGACCACAAACTCCTACCCATCCTGCAAAACCCAGGTGTCACTGGATCTGCTCTGAAATCTTCGTATCTTCTCTCTACTAAGCAGTATTAACTACTTCTATTAAGTAACTCAACTGAACACCTACTGCTCAGAACTAGAACTGTTCGTTTGACTCCCCCGTGGGACTCTGAGCAGCTCAAGGGCCTGGCTCACAGCACACACTCGATCAGGGCCCACAGGGCCCACTACCCACAGTGCATCCAGTCAGCCCTTTCAGTAGAAGAAACAAAAAGACACATAATTCACTAAGTCTTTTTTCCAAACTAGGAAACTCATACTGTTTTTTTCCCCCTTCTCCTTTATTTCTGATGGACGCAAACATTCTAGAGAAGGAGCGTCGGGCAGCTACCATGCAGGGCTGGGGGAGAGGGAAGGACAAGTTAAGTCAGGCCAGCGGGGGCAGGGTCCAGGCCTGCTGCTGTCCCTCCCTAGAATGCTGGGGAGGGGGAGATGGCCTGGCTCTAACCCCTGCCTTGGGTAGTAGCCCTTAGCCCTGTGTTCAAATGCTTGGTGGAGGACAGTCCAGATGACCTCTCGATTCCGCGACTTCCTGGCCTGAGAAAGTTGATCCACCCTCGGCGAGCCCCGTCAGCCTGTTCTCACCAACTGGAGGCTCCTGTGCACGCAGCGGGCATTCAGTAAATAGTTGCGGCATGAGTGAATGGGCTCAATTGGGACCCCAAGAGCCCAGCAAGCCCCAGAGTCCGCTGCCAAGTTCAGCCAAGGGCAGCCAGGCACACAGAGGCACTGCAGGGGGGAGGGCGAGGCCCCCATCCTCAGAAAAGGTCAGTGGTGTTTTCGGGGCTCTTCCCTGACAGGCCAGCCAAAGGGAGGACAGACCTGTGGGCCTTCCCTCAAGGTGGGGACAGCGCTCACCCTGTTGCCGCTGGGACTTTCTCTTTTCTAGCCTCTTGCTCCCTGCCCCCTCTTGACTGACACCAGTGCTGGCTCCGACATCATTTAAAAATAGATATTAAGACATGGAAGTTTAATTTTTAATGCTTTGGAAAGGAAGTGAACACAGAGCTGGCATTCCCTCACGGCCACGTCCCGGGGTCTGGGAGCACCAGCCCCCTCTCCCCGCGCAGAGCCCTGCCTAACCCACCCAGAAGGCCTACTTGCCGGGGCGCTCTGGGGAAACAGCCCGATGCCTCACGCCCGAGCATTTCAGGAAGCCTCCAACTCTTGTTGCCCAGCTCGGCCAGTCTCCTGCTTGGAGAGGCCACGTCCCAGACCCGTTTAGACCCTGTTCAGAACCCTCAGCCGGCTAACCACTTCCATCCCCTGACAGAAGGTATCCCACAGGCTCAGTAGGACACCCAGGCATCCAGCTCTGCTCCTGGGCCACCATGGAGCAGCGGGGAGCCAGGGAGCCCACAGAGGAGCTCACGATGCAGCCAAGCCAGTAATGAACGTAAGCCTCCATTGCGGCTAGACAGCCTTAACCAAGTGGCCAGCACCAAGAAGGCAAGTGAACAGCCTATGAGGGGCCGAGCCGCAAAGGCCTGACCCCACTTAGGAGAGGTTAATCAGGGCGTCCACCCAGCACCCTAGGCGCGGCAGCCCTGCCCCAACCTTTCCCCTGTTCCAGCAGACACACTGAACACTGCCTCCTTGGCTAATTGGCCTTTATTAAGAGAGCAATCCACAAGGAATAGACTTTCCAATGGAGCCGGAATGTCACTGTTCTGCCAGCCCTGATTTGAAGTGATGGGACAGCTCTGCTGGCAACCATGAAAAGTGACCATTATCCTGAGTGGCAATTATGCCAGCAACCCCAGGCCTGCCCCGGCCCCTCCATGTCAGATAAGACCCGGATTTGGGTTGGGAGGAGCTGGGCTGGGATCACAATCTGCTGTGCAGAGAAGGCGGACACGGGCCTCCAGCACCCAAAGCCCACCCCTGCACTCTCTCTCTGCCCTGTCCAGGGTTTAAAGCTCTGAGTCTCCTTTGCTCTCCTGGAGAGGCTCTGATTCACTCCACCTCTCTCTAGAGAAGCCCCCTAGATGGCCCTGGGAGGACTCAGGGATGGAGCTGACGGTAGGAACCGCCCTGTGTTTTCCACTGCTGAGGGAATACCCTGGGATGGGTTTGATTGCTGGTATACAGGCCCCTCAGGATGCTGCCCCCAACAGGCAGGCGCCCAGCAGCGGGTAAGTCACCTGTCTTTTTCTTGGTAAGGAGGAGAAGCGCTGGCCGCATAGCCCCGCCTCCCTCCGGCCCCTGGTGATGTCACCGGGGCCCTCGGTAAAGGCAGAACCTTAGAAGCTCCACCCATTGGCCAGGACCCAGGATTCTCCCACCCGTGAGGGGGTGCAGGGTGACAGCTGCACCTTTCCTGGGCCCTGGGAATCCTCCCAGCGGGCTCCGAGGAGGCAGGGGGGTGTGGTGGCAGTGGTGGGTTTGGAGAAATACCAGGTAGGCTCCAGGATCTATAGGAAGATCTCTATCTATTGATTGTGGGCCTCAGGTTCAACTCTAATGCCTCGGAAAAGACTCCTTGGGGGATCTGAGCCATGAGACTAAAAAAAGTGATGGCTACTTAAGTCCTAACAATTGCTCTGGGTCCCAGAGGGCTTGGGCTCTGACCAGCCCTGCATCCCTCCTCACCCCAACCCTCTCACTCCCCTCCAGTCTTCATGTGTGCACTGGAAAGCAAAAGAAGTGGCCCGGCAGTCCTGCCTCATCAATCACCCCACCTGCCCTTGGCCTAGACACCTTCACCCTTTTGCTTCGGCTCTTCCCTCTGCTCCTTCACTCATATCAGGCCCAGCACCTGCCTGTAGGATGTCTTCGTTCAAGTAAAGCGCAGTGACCTGCCCTGAGCCCGAATCCTGGCTAACTCCCTGCTACATGCTTCCACCTCCCAGGGAACACAATGGCAGGCTCTCTTACACGTGCAAGCCTCCATTGCTCTTCTGCTAACTTTCCACCTTTCCTACTTCATCACCTCATGAGTGACTAGCATAAAAGAACTGGGTCTTTCGGGACGCCTGGGTGGCTCAGTTGGTTAAGCGGCTGCCTTCGGCTCAGGTCATGATCCCAGCGTCTTGGGATCGAGTCCCACATTGGGCTCCTTGCTCAGCAGGGAGCCTGCTTCTCCCTCTGCCTCTGCCTGCCCCTCTGTCTGCTGTGCTCACTCGTTCTCTCTCCCTCTCTCTGACAAATAAATAAATTAAAAAAAAAAAAAAAGAACTGGGTCTTTGAGATCCAATGTCTCCCAGCTCGTAGCATGCCACGGGAATTCTGAAGATACTAAGTGATCAGAAAAGTCAAAGATTTGGAGAGAGAGACTCTCTTGCCTGGTAAAAGAGTGGTGGTAGGTAGCTCCTAATTAGGAAGAGACAGCAAGGTCTCTCGCTATAACCAAAAAAAGAAAGCCACTCCATCAATCAGCTCATTAACCTCTGTCAAGCTCTTAAGGGAAGATGAAAAGAGTTCCTTGTCCCCCCACAGCTAAGTTGCTAGGAGAGCCTTCAACACAGGCAAGTTTGAGAACTAACTTCTCTTCCCTATCAAGCGGGACTCGGGAATCCCTACCACACAATGAGATGTGGATTTACCACTCTGGCCATCCATTCATTCACTCACAAACTTATGAGTGCCTCCAACATGCAAGGCACCGACCCCTGGGCCATGTATGGGGCGGGGGGGAGGAGGAGGGGATGGAAACTAAGGAGGAACTGAGCTAGAAAAGGAGCCACAAGCAGCTATACCTACTCTGGCCAGAAGGTGGCGGGGTGGGGGTGGAGAGGAGGGCTGCTGCGTGGGAGGTGTTGGCCAAGGCCCTCCGCCTCCCCATCAAGGGCTTCCTAGTGAGTGGTACTATATGCAGAGGTGGGGTCAAGGCAGAGAGGTAGGTTGAGACTACCAACAAGGGCGGAGAGGGAAATTCCGCAATGAGAGTAAGGCAGCATTCGTGTAAATCATAGACCTCAAATACCCACCAGCACTTGGCTGACACTGGCGCTCGCAAATGAGGGCCAGGAGCACCTGGACCCAAGGAGGTCGTGAAGTCATTCTCGACATCCCAATGGTTCTGCCCCAGTTTCCACAAAACCCTCAGCACAGGACAGGTTAACACCCTAACAGCAGTGCCCGGAGGGCCCCAGACCACGCAGGCATCCATAAGTCATCCAAATTCATCCAAATTAAACTCAAACAATCTCCAACTGGGCTCCTCAGAAGAGAAGTAGCAGCCTGCGCCCCAAGCCAGAAGGGAGGCTCCCTCCCCAGAGACAAGGAAAGGATGCAGGACGTCCCATAACTAATGAGGTCAGTCATGAGGGAGGCCATGATCACAACAGCCTCCCCTCCCCTACCTCGAGACTGGAAAGGAAACCCAGTTCTTAAGGGATAAAGCGATTTGCCCCAGGTCACACAAGAAGCTAACACAGAACCAAGACTAGATTCCTTCTTCTTCCCACCCAGCCCTGAGCTATTCCCTTCTGTGGGAACAGTCACCGCCCCCCACACACACCCAAAAAAGTTTTGTCAGTTAAAGCTGGTCACTTCACACAAGTGTTCAACATCAAAGCACAACTGCGTCTAACCAGCTTCACTGTGAATGACTTTCTCCTGCCCCCATTGCTCCTTCTGGACTATGGGCGGCTGACAGGCCCTGGGGCAGAGCCAAACATCTGTGCTGACTACACTGGGGCTCTGGCAAAGAAAAACGGAGGCAGCAGTCGGGATGAAGGAGCCATGAGATAGGAATTTAAGAAGTTTTAAAATCTGCCAAACTTGTATTCCTTTTTGCACACATGCACACTTGTGTGCTCATGGCCTTCAGAAGCACAGAGCACCGAGAGCCACTCCAAGTTGCCCCACTCACGGACCCCTTCTCTAGAAAATCATCCTTCATCGAGGACAGGGCACTCCCTTTGTCCCTTCCAGTCTTTGGGGTTCTGAGAGCCTGGGAGGGCCAGCTGGTGTTCCATGGTGGGAGCACATGGCCAGCCCGCTCCCTGCCCAGTCCACTGCAATCCCTCAAAAGCAGCTGCTGCCACCCGATGGCAGCAACCCTCCCTCCCTCTCCTTTTCCAAACATGCCCTAACTCAGGGGCAGATCTGCAGGCTAACAAACGCATCTCCCGGCTTGGGACAGGGGCTCCTCTCCTCTTCCAAAGACTCATTGAAGGAGGAACAGGAAGTGGCCTCTGTCATCCCTCCCAGCCCCCACCTCATGCCCACAAAACTGGGCAGATTGTCTTCTTGTATATTCAAGAAGAATACAAGAAGAAACTTGAAAATCATCCACATTTGTGCCTGTCTTCCACTCAAGGTCACAGCTGTTAAAAATTCTGGCCCCACAGCGGTTTCTGCAGGTTACCCAATGGGGGGCACTTGCGCCAGGGGAAGGAGGTGGTGGCAAACTTTGCCAGCCACCGAGGAGTAGATTAAGTCTCTCCTGGAAGACAGGCAATTCGGAGCCTTCATTCAGCCACCGAGGAGAGAGAAAGATGAATGAAAGGGGGGGGGGGAACGATTTTTTAAAAACACACACTTACCGTTGTGCAGAAAGCAGGGCAATGCAGCACCACGGAGGAAGAGGGGCGCACTCTACGGTAAGCCACGAAGAGGAGAGGTGGCAAAGGAGAGCTAAACGCAAGGACTTACCCAGAATATCAGATTGAAGAGGAACATCATGTACTTCAAGCAGCAGAGGCAGCCCCTGGCCATGTTGCACTTCTTAAATTCTAGGAGAAAAACAAAGGACAGGTCCAGGTAAAACACCACGTACTTGCTGCCTTTGGGTGCATTGTACTTGTCAGTCTTGATGCCAGCCTCGGCACGGCTCTGTCCCCGGGAGCCCGCGGTGCCGTAGAAGGCGCCGGCCGTGAAGCCGCGGCCGAACGGGCGGCCCGAGGTGGACGGCTTGGCAAAGTCCGAGTCCTTGCTGTCCAAAGATGGACTCCGGTGGATCGAAGAATCCTCGCTACTCGACTTCTCCATGCTCGCGTCGTTCCCGGGGGGCGCGAGGGGCGGGGGGCATCGCTCCCGGAGTGGGACGGAGGGGGCACCCAAGTCGGGCGCGGGCTGCGGGCGGGCTGGCGGAACCCTGAACGCCCCCTCTCTGCACCGGGGCGCACTCCCGGCCAGACCCCGTGCTCAGGAGCCTCTGCCTCTCGGACGGCGCCCGGCTCCCAGCCGACTGGCCCGGGAGGGCTCTGCGGTGCGGCGCGGCGCGGCGCGGCGCGGCGCGGCTCGGCTCTACGCGCGCTCGCGAACGCTCTCCGGGAACTGGCTGGCCTGCGTAACTTAACGTCTTTGGGGAGGCTGCAATTTGATTTCTCTTTCCAGAGCGTCAGCTTGCCTCCCGGCGCACCAGCCGCTCCACGCGAGGCACAAGGGCGCCAGGATGCAGGTCCCCGGGCACACCTCTCCCTGCCCAGTCCCGGCGCTGAGCCCGGCCACTTTGCGGGCGCTCCGCCTCCTTTCGCTCGGCGACTTTGCGGAGCTGCTCGCCGCCGGCCCTGGGCTGCCCCAGCGCGCGGCGGGCAGTGCCGAGGGATCCGCCGCAGCTGCCACCGCCGGGCTTTCCCTGCGAAATCCCAGCCCCGACTCCCGACTCTGAAATCGCCGGGAGCCCCCTCCCCGGGCCCTCGGCCCCGCCCCCCTGCTTTGCATTCGACCAATGAGCACTGGGCCTGCCAGGGGGCGGGCAGCCTCCCCCTCCCCAATGACACATTATCTTTAATAGGATTAGCGTTCTGCTGTGTGCCTATACCAGTGCGCCGGGAGCCCTCGCTAAATGTCAAGGGCTCTGGAGCTGGAGCTGGGGGTGAACCAGAACCTTCATCGGAAGGCGCTGGTCTCTTCCACGGGAGAAAAGAGAGCGGCGAGAGAAAGGGAATGGCTGGAGGTACCAAAGACCCAAGGAAACCAAAGGAGAGGGCTGGGGAAGACAGGAGGAGGAAAGAAGCGCGGCCACTGCCGAGCTGGCCGCCGCCCCCTGTGCACACGGGGCCAGTCCGACCCGAGGCACACGGTCCCTCCGCTACACACGCTTTTGCACACGTGGATTTGGCTACCGCACACAGGGAAAAGAGACCGCAGGGGAGGCGCGAGGTGCGGGAAAGGCGCTTGGGGCCTCTGCGGGGCGCGCGCCGCCTCCCCGCCCCCTCCACGCGCGCGCGCACGCTCCAGCACACACGCGGCTCCGCGAGACTCCTGCAGCTGCGCGAGCCCCCCCCAACCCCCACCGCCCCCGCGTTCCCGGGTGGGATGCCATGCTCGCTGGGACCCCTGCTGGGCTGAGAAGAGTAGGTGGCAGAAGTAGAGTCCTGCCTTGCCCCTCTGAATCCTGCCTGTGCCAAGAGTGCTCTTGGACCCAGGCTGGGTCCTCTCCCGTGAGGACTGCACAAAAGGGGCTGGTCAAGGGAAACAGCACGAAGAATGCTCTTGCTAGGGGCTAGGGAACACCCAGGAGGAGCCCTTCATCCTGCCGTAAAACATTGCACCTGTGTCCCCTGGTCTTGTGTGTAAGTCTTCACAGCTGATCAGGAGCGACCATAGTTGGCAAACAAAACTAGAAGACTTGGGGGCGGGGGCGGTGAGGAGCCCACGTCTCCTTTCTGCCAGCAGGAAGAGTGCTGAGAGCCCCTGAGAGAGGCTTCGAAGCTCTGTACCCCAGCACCAACACCGGGCTTGGCCTCTAGCAGGCCCTAGACAAGGATGGCTGGACAGAAGAATTACTGCCTTCCCGGGGGGAGCAGGAGTGTGGTATGTCCAACCTGGATCCCATCAGACATGTATTCCACACCTGCTATGTGCGGAGCGTGGGGCCAGGCCCTTAAGGAGACAGATACAAGGTGTGCTGCTCCCTGCCCTTCAGACACACACAATCTAGTCCAAGGTGGTGGGCAGGAACATAACTGGCTATGGCAGAAGCAGAAAGGGACACTCATTCCAATGGGATCAAACTGAAGACCCTCATCACAGGTTGGCTGGCCCTCAGCTTCTTTAAAGGGACCTGCAATGGTGTTACTATTCTAACAGGGAGCCCAGCAGTGAAATCTAGGGAGTGTCATGGCCATGGCACCTTGGTCTCCTGATTGAGCACAGCAGTCCTCTGGATGCTATTCACAGATGAGAGGCAGGTGTCTGGCTGGCCCCCAACCGACCCCACTGCCACCTGACTGGGATGGCTGACGCCTTTTGTCCTCTTCAGCCTCAACCAGTCCCCAGGGGCTCCCGGCTGCCACTTCGTTCTCATAACATTACTTTTTGATGCAGGAGAGATCGTTTACCAGCTGGACTGTGAGTCAGGAGACCTGTTTTTCACTCTGAGCTCAATGTTGAGCTGTATGATCAAGGACAAGGTGGTTTTTGCCTTTCTGAGCTATTATTTCTTCCTCTTTAAAATGGAGATTAATAGAGCCTACCCCAAGAGCGGTAGAGTGAGCTGGCAGATACGAGACCAATCTGAGCCCTGAAAGCGCCGAGCAAATTCAAGGGCCTGGTGTCACCAGCCTCAGACAGACTCGGTGTCAGCACGCCCCCCCCCCCAGGCTGGCCCCCCCTAACGTCTTCCTCTTTTTTTTTTTTCCATCAACTCACACCTTGTTCAGTAAGAATAGCGTCTTCCTTGTCCCTAGATCGTTCCTCCTTCATTCCTGATTATAAGTGGATTCAGGCCAGTAATTATTTCCTCAGCAGTGGAGGCCCTGATGGGCCAGGGTGAAGGAGGAGGTAAGAGGAGGAGGCTCCCCAGTATAAGAGTTCTGCTCACTCCTGGCCAACCCATGTCGGGAGGGCATTAAAGGCCTGGTCCTCAGTCCATTAACAAAGTTCAGTGAGGTCCCATCAGGGCACCCAGCTTAGTCATTATCAGGATGATAAGAGCAACAGAGAACTGCAAGGCATCATTACATCCCAGGCATCCAGCTTCACACACAGCAACTGAGTCCTCCTGCCAACCCTATAGAATAGCAATGTTATTATTCCCATTTCGCAGGTAAGTAAACTGTATGATTTCAAAGCCCATTTCTTCACTCTCCTGGGCTCAAAACCTAGTTCCCAACCTTAGGAATCTTCCAGTCTAAAAGGCAGAATCTAAAAACACAACAGAGAATCTGAAATTTCGTGTCCTGATGAGAGGTCATAGAGAAAAGGACTTCATAAAAAAGGACCTAAAAAAAAAAAAGCCTTCTGCCCCCACTACAAGACTGTACATAGAGAAGCCCAAAGAAGAACAATACAGCCAGTTCCATGACAGGATCAGCAAAGAGCTGTCCCTTGTACCCCCTGGAATGGGTGTGGCCAGGGAGAGAGGGTTGTAAGGGCACCCCAAAAGGCGTGGGTTTGGTACACTGAGGGGCAGTGAGGAGCCAGGCCTGCCTGGAGCAGAAGAAGGTGCCTAGGAGTCAAAGTGAGCTACTGGGCACGGCTTTGCATGACACAGGAAAAGTCTGGCCTTCATCCTGGAGCTCCCCAAGCAGTGGAAGCACATGACAACACCGGTGCCCTAGGAAGCTGGGCCTGCAGCATGGAGAGGTGAGAAGATCAGCCGCTGCGGTTGCCTCAATTTCTTAGATTGTGGGTGCAGAAGTAATGACCAGAGAGCAAAGGCAGCCTGAGTCCCCATGTCTCCTGCCTACCCCTGAGCCTCAGCCACTCGCCATGCTCAGGGGAGCTGGAAGACACAGCCTGCCCTTGAGGATCTCTGAGCATGTGAACAAGGCCAAGCTGCCTTGCCTTTTTTTTTTTTTAAACAACAACCAAAAAAAAAAAAAAAAAAGTGAAGCGAGTCCAGAATTCCCAGAAGGGAGAAAGAGAAGTGAATACGTGAAATCAACATGCAACGTCTCTGCTGACTGGCAACTGGGGAGATGTAGGCTCAGAGTAAATGCCAAGCTCTCTCTGCCTCTTCCTGAGTTTCTCAGGCCTGCAGCGTGAGCCAGAGCTCTCAGCTTTGGTCTCTCACTCACCCACACGCAATCAGAGCTCATGGGCCCACACAGATCCCCTTCCTGACCTGCACTGAATATTTCTGTGATCGGCAGCATGCATGGCTCATGGGGTATCCTGTACCTCTAAGCTTCAAACAGGGCAGCCTTGTGGAGAATTTAGGTTAGACACGAGGTGGCAATTGCTATCCTAAGGAACATGTGAGATGGACCACCGCTGTAGGAGAGGGAGTCTTAGCCCATTCCAGTTTTTAAACTCCAAAATTGGGATCTTTTTCAGCAATACAGAAAATGCTTTAATTGCTAAACAAACAATTTACCAATGGTGTCAAAAGAGAAGAATGTCCCTAAGCAGGGGCCCCATATCCCACAATGTGTGCATGAAGGCTCAGGAGGCAAGGAAAGGTTAGGAGCGTCCAGAGGCCAGAGCAAGGCTCTTTGCCAGGGAAATTAAACAGCTACAAGGTCATGCGTTCCCATACTTGGCCAGGATTCAGAGAGGACAATAACAATGCCAGTGAAAAGATCAGAGTAAAAAAAGAACTAGGGGTAGTTCTATTTTTTTTTTTAATGTGTTTAATTTCTGAGACTTGTAAGGAAAACACACAAGCAAAGTGTTTGGCTGCAGAGGCAGGGGCCACCGTTAGAATGGCTCAGGACAGCATACCAAGGTGACCCGGGACCTCATTCTCTAGGGAGAGGTTTGCTCCTCCCTCCTGAGTCCCCAGCTCTTTGTTCAGCCTGCAATTATAGTTTGCCCACATGCCTCTACTCTGGCCACTGGGCTTCCCGAAGGAGGGAGGGGCTGTGTCTGAATCACCTCATCCCTGCGCCACCCCTCCCCAACCTCCCACCACCCCAGGACCTGTCACAGGGACCACCACGGGATAGGTACTCAGAATGTGTCAGCAGGTAGAGGGGAAGGGAAGACCACCATACCTAAGTCCTGAGTTCTAAGGAGAGCCTGAGAGCCCCAAGTTGATTAACTGAGGATGGGACCCAAGCCAGAAATCTATGGAATTGTTCCTGGAAAGCAGGCTATCTGAGGCCATCAGAACCTGACGAGGGAACTCAGGAAATTTAAATTTCCCAACTACAGATAACAGAGTGGAAAGGCCACAAGGTCAACTATTTTGTTCACAGCCATATCCCCAACACATAGAGCAGCGCGGGATAGTGAGGAAAGGGACAGATAGATAAAGAAGCTTTAGATCAGGGGGCCATTTTGGAGGAAGACTGGGGAAAGGCAAGAGGGAGAAAACAGGAAAGACCAACAGGAACCAGACAGAGGCCAAGCTGCGCACAGACACCTTCCATCCCCGGCGGGCCACGCCTTTTGGAGGAGCTCTAAGGACCATGCAGGTCTCCCTCCAGCTGAGTCCTTGCTGAACTCTAGTCCCTGTGAGCTCCCCAGAGCTGTGGTCATGTCTCAGAGCCCAAGTGCTGGCTGTGAGGAGCCCTGTCAGGGACCACTCCTGGCCACTGAGAAACCAAGACTGTGAAGGGTCCCTTAGCTGTGTGTCCACACGCCACACCCAAGAGGTGGTCAGAGCATGTACTACTGGCCCTGCGGGAAGTTCGCTCTGAGGAGACAGGGTCATGGCTGTCGACCAACTGTACTGCTCATGACCCGGTCAGCAGTGCTGCACGTCAGGACCCCAGATCGTGAGGAACCAGGTGGAAGGTGTGTTTGGGCCGTCAGGACCAACAGCACCACTCAGCCCGAGTGGCTGTGGGCCAGCGGGGCCCAGGTCTGTGAGAAGCCATGGCGTGTGCTCAGATAGCATCAACGCCCCCTGTCCAAACCTGCCATCCCACCCCGCCATGGAGGGCCGGGCTCTAGCGAAGTGATAGCATGGAAACCCCCTGGGCTTTGGGACTTGATGGATCTACGTCCAAACGCCTTCTGGAGCAGGTTGACTCCAGAACTGCCAGGTGACCTAAAACGACCACTTCCCCCCGTATCTCAGTTTCCCCAAACACAAAATGGAAATGATAATGCACACTCTCCCAGGCAGGAAGACAGAGTTTAAAGGTGAAAACCACAATGCACACAGCACAATGTCCAAAACAGAAATGTTCGGGACGCCTGGGTGGCTCAGTTGGTTAAGCGGCGGCCTTCAGCTCAGGTCATGATCCCAGCATCCTGGGATCGAGTCCCACATCGGGCTCCTTGCTCGGCAGGAAGCCTGCTTCTCCCTCTGCCTCTGCCTGCTACTCTGTCTGCCTGTGCTCACTCGCTCGCTCTCCCTCTTTCTCTGACAAATAAATAAATAAAATCTTAAAAAAAAAAAAAAACAGAAATGTTCAAAGGAATTGAGGCACTCTTATGATTACCAGCATAATTATTAGAGTAAATACGGTCCCAGTCCCCACTGAAGTACAACGCAGTGGAACAAAGATACAAGACGTAATCAATGCACAATATTCAGTGGCTCAAATTCTAGGGGTGAGCACCTCTCCCTCAGTTCTGGGCCCCCTTCTCCTCTGCCCAACACACCTGCACTTGGCCATTCCATCCGTTCCAGGGCCATTCACCTGCTGATGTCGCCTGAATGTTCACCTGGGCCTGCCCCAGCTTCTGAGCCCAAGTACCTGTACCCAGCTCCCATCCAGCAGCCCCACTGGCTGCCTCCCAAGCAGCTCCAATTCCACATGCCCTGGACCAACTGACCTTGCCCTAGCCCTGCTCCCCTGGCTGCAGCCTCCCCTTCTGGATCAACACTCACCCCGCTGTTTATGCCCGAAGCCCAAGATTCACGCATGAGTCCCCAGTGCCACTTGCTCCCCCTCTGATGAAACACAAGTCCTATCCAATGAGCCACCTTCTACTTCTGTCTCCACGGGCACCGCCCTGACCCCATCCTACCCCGTGTCTCACCTGGGCTCTTTCTGCAGCCTGGGACAGAGCCTCCAGCCCCACCCTGGCCTCCAAGTCCTCTTCACAGGGCAGCCGTGGACACTGTCTTCTCCTTCACCGTGCTCCCTTGTTTTCCTGAGATTAGGGGTGTGTGTGCGTGTGTGTGTGTGTGTGTGTGTGTTAGTCTGCTTTACTACTGCAGTCCAAATTCCTGAACCAGCCTAAAGGTCTGGCACCCCCGGCTGGCACCCCCGGCCCCAGCCTATGTGTCTAGCTCCGTTGGCCAGGATTCTCCTCGTGCTCATTATGCCCCCGCCAGTGAACCCTCTGAACTCGCCTCTCCTCAGAGTCTTCGCCCATGCTCGTCCCTCTGCCTGGAACACCCTTTCTCAACTCACTGCCCAACTTACTGCTACTCATCCGAGCTCTTGCAAAGATTTTCAAAGAAGTTTCTTCCGGTTTGCTGGCTGCCCCTGCAGGCTACACTGCAGCCCCCCACCCCCCGGCCATCAATAGTACAGTCTCGGCATCACTCGCCTCTTCCTGCCTAGCCCTCGTCCCAGTTTGAAAGCCCGTTTCCTTGAGTGACAATTTGCGACCTGATTTTCCTACTTGACCGCAAACTGAGGACGGCAGGGACTGGGTCTGTTCTTCTCACTACTGCGTACCCAGTACAATGCCTGACCAACAGCGGGATTCAATTAACACTTGATAACAAATGAATGGGAGCTCATCGCAGGGTGTGCACACAACAAGCCGGGATCACAAAGAAGGAATTTGGAATGCAGAGACCGATTCCTGGAAGCGCAGGCTGGTGGCCCACCGGGCGCTGCCCACCCTAGGTTCTCAGGCCCTTTTTCCCAACAAAGTCCCCAACCAGCACCATCTTTCTTCTAAGCCCCATCAGCATCCCTGTGAGACCCCCTAAAAGGACCTGGTGTGCAAGGCATTGTGCTGGACAGATGTACTGGGACCCGCACACGTGCACACTGAGCCATTCACTCCAGGGAGATGGAGAGAAAGAAAGGATTTGTTATAAGATCTTATCAAAGAGGGCAGGTGGCTTCCGGGAGGATGAGATAAGGGCAGACCGCCAGGCACAGGGAAGTGTGATGAAGCCCGAGGTTTACTGCCATGTACCAGTGGAAATTCACTAACCCAGCAAATCCAATATTCCTGAACCACCCCATGGAGGGCACTGACTTGCCGGCCGGGCCAGCTCTCTCTGACCCAGCCCCTGCAGCTGGGACCTATCCACCGATTGAGGAAGGGCCACCTGCCGCCTCCCCTCTTCCCTCCATCCCTCCGCCGGGCCCAGGACCATTGTCGGGAAGAGCAGCATGTGAGGAGCATTCGGGATGCTCTAAAGAAGTTTCCCCCATCTTCTTTATGCCCGGATTCCACCGGCTCTGACCCTCACAGGAAGGGAGCTTGCACAACTTCCACCTGAGCTGAGGAGTGAGCGCTGTGTGCTGAATGGGTGAGGGAAGGCATATTTGGGCAACCCCACTGGGCAGAAGCTGGCTGTCGAAGGACTCACAAGTCTCATGGCGCATGAAGCTGTTGGTGGTCCCCAAACTCCCACCAGCCACTTCGGTAAAGTGAGGCAGCAGCACCAGCCAAAACCCCAGGGCATCTCTGCTGCCTCTGCCCGTGGCCCCACATCTGTGCAGCCGAGTCCATCAGGGTACCTCCAGCTGAGGGCCCTCAGAGAAGCAGCCACCTCAGCCCTCTCTCATCTCCCAAGTAGCAGAGACGAGAATGGTCACGAACCACACCCTTTGCAGTCCTGCAGCGTTCTTCCAAAGCCTGCCAGGTTGTCCCAGCGGAGCTGCTGTAACCCAATCTTCCATGACATGTACCCAGCCATGGCCCCTGACCCAGACTTGCCCAATACATGCCCAGAATGCAGTCGGCACACACGCACGTTCCCCGTCACGGCCTCCCCTCCTGGAGACTGCCAGCCCCACTCCGCCTCCCACCTGCCACAGTGCCTTTACTGCCTCCCATCCTCCTCCTAATGGACCCTGACACAGGCTGCCACCATTGAGGACCAGAGACAGGGCTCCGGGCTGCCACACTGCCCCCTCACACCAGCTCCAAATCTTCGCCTGCTCCCTGGGGCTTTAACACACACACTCAAGCTTGGTATTCAAGACCTTCTACACTGTACTTTTCGGGCCTTTTTTCCCATGAGTTCTGACCTGTGCCCTATTCCCCCAGCAGTAGGAGCTCCTCGCGGTTCTCTGGACACGTCCCCACTTCCTTGTCTCCACACTCTGGTGTATGCCCTGCCCTCCACCCAGGACGGCTCCCCAACCCATCTCTGTCTGGAGTAGGCGGGTCAGGACTCATCTCAGATGTCACGTCCTCCATGAATGAAACTCTGATCCTACAGATCCCCCAAACTAAGAGGCCCTCTTCCTGTTCTTAACTTCTCTTTGGGGCACTAATCTCACTCTGCCTTGTACCATGGCTGTTTGTATCGAAGTCTTCCAACAAGACAACAGGAAGACCTGAGGGGATGAACACACCTGTGATCCTCTTGCAGAACTAGCGTGGTATGTGGAGAACACTCCAGAAATGTGAAGACAAATTAACTGAACACCTCAACACCATCCACACGGCCCCCAAGCTTCACCCCCGCCTCCGCCATACGAACTCACCTCAACCCATGCATTGGACATGCCTGACACCGCCCTCAGCCTTTCTGGTAGGGGCTCACCTTGCTAAATCACTAGCATCTGTCCTCCCTCCTGGAGGCCCTTTCTGGGGTCACCCACCAGATTGGGCCACCTCCTGAAGCTGCAGAGGGCTTGGATGTCCAGCCTGGAGCTCAGAGAATGTGGCTGTGCTCCACGAGGCCCAATGTGTCTGGGTGGCTGCGTGTCACTCATCCCCCAAGCTCTGGCCCCAAGGGGCGCTTTCATATCCCAGTCGGGCCAGATGCCAGGGCACACCTGTTCTTCCCCTCCCCCATACCGCTGCCAGAGGAAATGCCAGCCTGCAGCCTCGGCCGGTCGGCCGGACACAGCGGGGACAGGCACTGGGCACTGGCACGGCCCCTCTCTCCCTCCAACCCCGAAGCCTGGGCCTGACCAGCATCCAACCTGGCTTATCCCCGCTCCTTCCATGAATGCATGCTCTACTCGACCCTGCAGCCTTGTCTGCCTCCCAAAGGGAGAGCCCAGGACAAACCTTCGTGCCGTAGGGAGCCAGGCAGGATGAAGGGCTGGGGCCCAGGGCCTCACTCTGGCACGGACTACTAGTGTGACCTGGGTGAGAGGCTTATAGCTCTCTGAGCACAGTACATATTGTCTAAACGAATGAATAAGCATACTTCCCTTTTCTCGTCTATGAACAGGGGGCTGGATACGATTGTGAGGACCAGATGAGGCATTGCTTGGGAAACTGCTTTATCCAACGGACAGAACCCGCCATCCACACACACACACATTGGAATCACCCCAGCTTCATATGAACTCCACAAAGGACGCTATACTGGTTACTAACCACTGACGACTGCCTGAGCTCCCCTGACATGCCCATCCTGGGCCCACCACTGTGGGTGTTACTGGGGAGCATTAACCCTTAGGATTTAATGGTCCATATGGGGGAAGAGCAACAAAATGAAAGGGCGGCCGGCGACAGAAGCGCACACACACATGCCACAGCGGGAATTACAGACTGAGTGCTCAGAGGACTTGCCCAGGGAGGCATGGCCTATGTGGGAAGGCTTCTTAGAAAAGATGGGATGCATGCTGAGCCCCTATCCTCGCTGAAGGAGGGCAGAGGAGAGGGGTCCCAGATGCCCAAACACAGTGAGCAGAGACCTGTGACCCAGCTAGTTAAGGGGCTTTCATGTTTAAGAACACACGTGAGAGGCATATGAGTTAGTGGCAGAGTTGGGACTGAACCCATGTCTCCTGACTTCTAACCCACAGATCTTCCCTTACAGAGAGCAGACCCTACGTTGCAGCGCAAAGCTGACCCCTACGGAGGCCTGCACATGGTGTGCTCTGTACACAGAAGGAGGTCAAGGGAAGGGACAGAATGAGATGAGGGAGCACTCATGCATCGGGATGGTCCAGCCAGGAGTGACAGAGAAGCCCCACAGCGTGGCACCGGGGGACACGAGCCCCATCGACCCTGGGTAACCAGCATGGCCAACACGTGCTCACATCATACCCTCAGCCAGCATGTCCCTCGTTCTTTCTGACTTCACACAACGGGAACACATGTATGTGCTTTGCCAAATGAGAGCAAACAGGGGCCTGTCCTCCAAAGCCACAGTCCGGGTAGAGGGGAGATGACAAGCCAGGGGTGGGCTGAGAAATGTGTAACAGCCAGCTCTCCTGGCAAGGACCAAAGATGGTGGGAAAAGCCATGATCTGTAGTCCTTGCCAATTTCCACGATGTCGATCCTCCTATCATGGCCAGTTTCAGGCTACCCATGGCTTAACAGCTGGCAAATTTTCCTATCATTTACTAATAGGCTCGTGAGAGCCAGTGCCCGTGGGCTCCAGCAAACCACAGCCCAGCTCCCTTCCCTCGAGAAAAAACTCCACGGCCAGGAGAAGAAACCCAGCCCTGTCCTGTCCTCCCCCTTGGTAGGAAAAGTCCCATGGTTATGGTGTGGGAGTTGGAATCCGGCCAGACACGTCACGGAGAAGGGATGGAGCAGCCCTCCGTCTAGCCTTTTGGGGTGCCCCACAGGTGGCCTAATCACCAGAGAAAGACAACTGAAATTAGCTCCTGTACTACCGTGACCTTCAATTTGTGAGAAATGCAGTATCTGCAAAGTGCACCAGAGCACAACACAACTGAACAGGGTATGCCTCTACTTTTCAGTTAACTGCTTGCTTATGACCTCTCTCCCCGTGAAGCTCTATGAGGGTGGGGATTGGGTCGGTTTCATTCCTCGCTAGCTTCCCCTGGGGCAAATACTCAGTAAGCTCTTGCTGGACCAAGGAATGCCCCTGCCTGATCCTCTGGGTGCCATCTTGGATTCCCAAGAGGAGGCAGCCAGGGAGCGAGGGAGCCCAGTGGTCAGCGCCTGCCCGACTGGGCTCGGGATGCCTACGTTCTCGTGCTGATCCTGCCACCATGACCAGGCACAGCAGCACCCTCAACCCCACCTCTGAGCCTCACTTTCTCCCCTCATTTAGGTCAGAATGGGGCCCTACATGGCTAACCCTGGGCAGTACCAAGGACCAGGGCTAAGGCCAGACAGGACACCAAGCCGAAGGCCTCTGAGCTCCGCAGTAGCAGGCTCTGTGGTCAGGTTCGAGGCATTCCTTTAAAAGGTCTTAGAAAAGACAAGCTCCCTGCTTCCCCTCTGCACCACCCACACCTGAGCCCCCAACCCACCACCCCCTGTTCCCCCAGCCCTGAGCCTAGAAGAAACTCCCCAAAAGTACTCCCCACCCCAGTGGCTGGAGCCAGTGGAGCCCCAACTCCAAGCAGCTGCCCCATCACGCCTCAGGCGGGCTCCCCACATGCAAAGCAGCCAGCTCATACTGCTATTTTAAGCTCTGCGGGCCCAGCTGTAGCACGTAGCCACAGCGGGCCAGAGGCCCGGGCTGAAGGTAGAAGCAGCTAACTCACTAAGAGTGCTGACCTGGGGAGCTCGGAAAGGGAGTGTCGGCTACCCTGCGTACCACCAGACCTTCCGTGGAGGGACGGGAAACTCCCGGTCCACACCCTCAAACCCACCAGCCACGGGGAAAGTGAGTCAAGAGCTGCATTAGGCACACTCAGATTCCATTTCTGAACGTGACCCCCTGTGTTTCCACATTAAAACATCTCCTTGCCCCACCCGGACAACCTTGAAATTCCAACAGAGCTGGAGTTAGCACAGTACCCATCTCCCAGGACCGGACATTGCAAGGAGACACCAAAAATGCAGACCGAATGAAGGGAGCTGGCATCCTGTTATCTGAGAATGGCTTATTCACTGGGTCCCTCTCTCCACCCCTCTCCCCGACTCCAGTCCCCCTCGGGGGGGGGGGGGGACACATGTCCCCACATGTCGCCAGGACACACAGCCACACTCAACCAACACTTGTTTACTGAATGATTGCTTCCACATGTATTCCTAAACCAAGTGTGGTCAGGGGACAAGCTTGTGATCACTGTTATCATTATCATTCTTCACAAAACATATACATTTTGAGTGACCTCATCAGGCACCCAAACTGGTAATAAAGACCATAGGAGCAAGGAAGCAGAAGAGTTTAGCAACAAAACAGGGATGCTCCAGGCTGTGACCCTTCCTGGGAGGGCTGCCACCACCCACCTCCAAGGGAAGAGTGACACTGTGTTCTCTGGGCAGCATGTCCCCTGACGTTGTGCAACATGGAGGCCCTGCTCTAAGCCACCCTCTTCCATGGGACAGCCAGCAGCCGGGAGCTGGCCTGAGAAGTGATGCACAGAACAGAAACTCTGAGTGCAGGCTAACCCCATCCCAGCCTCATGCCGCAGGACATCAGCAAAACCACCCAGGGCAGGCTGGGTCGCTTGTGCCAGGAGCTTGCCACACAGCTCTAATTGCTCAGTTTAAGCAACATCAGCACCAGAGAAAGGGGAAAGGGGATCCAGAAGCTGCTGTAATTAGGGAGCTTGGGAATCTCTCTTCTTGCTACCCATCTATCTCAAGACTGAAGTAGCCATCCACATGGTAAAGAAACAGATTCGCCACCTGGATTAGGGGGAGGGATAGGGCAATTCCTTGAATTTTCTGGCTGGAAAAAGATCCCAGAAGCTATGGGTCTTCAGAGATCATCCAATTCACTTCTCTCCTCCCTTCCCCTTCTCTGGCTTCAGTCAACCCAGACCGACTCCTCGCAACATTTTTATTGTAATTGTAAAAGCGATGACAGCAACTTACATCTACAGAAAAGTGTATACTGTACAAAGGGATTTCACCTAAGCCAGGATTTCGCCCTCATTGAGATCCTGGGAGGCAGAAGGGCCACACACATCACCGTATCCAAGGGGATGAGACCTGCACTGAGCCCGTCACTGAGGGGCCACACTAGGCTCACAGCCCTGGTCCTGTGCCCTTTCCAAGTGCCGAATTCCCTTCCAAACACATTTCTCTCAGTGAGGTTCCCAGGCCACCTACTTCCAAATCCCTGGGCGTTCTGAGACCAAAGGCAAATTCCTGAGCCCACCCTGGCCTCATGGAGTCAGGATTTCTGGAAGCAGGACCATGATAACCTCCTCTGTTAATAAAACGTTCAAGGTATTCTGAAAGCGTGCTGAACTCGGAGGGCCCTTGGCAGCCCTTCCTTTCCCGACTCAAGCAGCACCACAAGTCCTACCACCTCCAGCAAAACCCTCCAGGCCCGGACGCTCTTTGGGCACGAGACTCCCACTGCTCCCTTTGGTTCATCTCCTGAAGACACATGTGCACATAATCACCAAAGTCACCCTGAGACATTTCTGTCAGGAATCTGAAGTCACACCAGCTGGGAAGAAAGTCCTGGCCAAAAGCTCCCCTCTCCAGCAGGGACCTATCTGCCAAAACCACTCTGTCAGCCCCAGCCCATATTCACAGACATGCGTGGGGAGGGGGGAGGCAGAGCAGAATGTAGGATTAGGTCACTCTGGGGATGCTTCTCTTTCCCTCCCACATGTGTCATCAAAGATACAGCCTTGGACTGTTCACTTTCAGATATGCCCGCACCCTGGCCAAGCTGACAAAATGGATACCCAACATTCCCACCGTCAGCCCTTGAGACGGCTCCAATCGGCACGCCATCATCTGCCCTGACCCTGCATGCCCCGTTCTGTCATGGACGCGGCCCCCAAGTGGCTGTCCCAGCCTCAGGGAGGGCTCTGTGGCCCTGTGCAGCTCTCCACCAGCCTGCCCTGATTACTAGGCTTCAGTCAGCATCCCCTCCCCCGGCAGGGAGGCTCCTCGGGTTGATGGCCCAGTTACAGGTCTCCCCCTCCTCGTGACCCTAACACACACCTGTCCTCCCACCCTCCCAGTCCTCGGACACGTGGTCTCCTTGACTCAGCAGCCTGGGCTGCCCGAATGGGCAGGGCTCATCTTTGCAAATGGACCGTCAGCTGCAAGAAAGCTGAGCGCAAGTCAGTTCCTGCTGTGTCCCCTTAGCATCCAGTCACGTGCCAGTGACTCAGGAAGCACTTGTTGCGTGAATGAGCCAAGTCTGACCATCTAGCCCCAGCCGACTCCTCTGGCTGGATCCAATGCTTCCAGAAAAAGACGGGGGGCTGGGAGCAGACGAGGTTGTGGAGAGTGAACCACAGGGTGAGAGAGAGGGAGAGAGAGACAGAAGAGCTCACTCACATAAGGCCAAGAACAAGGCATCAGCTCCCCAGGGAGCCTGGTAGGGTGTACCAATAGCTTCCCTACCCTCCAATACCCTCTGTCAGTAACCAGACCTGGCAAATACAGCCATTTCCTCATTCCATCAGCAGAGCATCTCCTAGGCAGAAAGCCTGTCTGATCTGGGTGAATTATGTTGGTAATTAACTTCCCTAATCTGTTCCCTCCCTGCCTGCCTTCCAGAAAAGGATAGCAGAACCCCAGGGAAGGGCTGATAAGGGGCAGGAAGAGAGACCACTATTCCCTCGGGATCCATCAGCCTTCTCCACCAGCCCCAACTTGCCAGGAATCCCAGCCTACCCCACATCACACACAGCACCCCCCCCCCCCGATTTCAAACCCCCCTCACAGCCCTTCCAGGACACACGCATACACATGTGCGTGCGCACCAACTGTGGTACCACCGCTCCATCGGCTCAGATATTGGCTGCCTTGAGCTCAGTTTTGAGCCCTCAGTTTGAGGCCAGTCTTGAGCTCTGGCACCCAAGGGACATCCCAGGCAACCTGTCAGATACAGCAAAGGAGCAGGGAGAAGCAGGCATCATGAATCCAGGCAAAAGACTAACGTAAACCACAGAAGGTCTGACTGTTGTAAAGCGCTGGAGGGCAGAATGGGGCAGTGGGAAGGGTACATGAGATGGGGTCACAAGACCCAGGTCTTGTGTGGGACTCTCATGAGTCCCAGATGTATCTTTTAGGGACCATGTGACTTTGGGCAAGCTGCTCAGCCCCTGTAAGCGCAGCTTCCCCACCTGCAAAATGGGCATTACCAGGGAGCCCAAGAGCAAGCCAGTCTCTGTCCCTCAGTAGAAGCCCCCTGGGGAAGACCCTGCAAGGCAGCCAACTAGCTCTGCTTGGACACTACCCAGGCATCATCTCGCAGCTCTAACTCCCATAAACCCGTGCCTTAAAAGCCCCACCCACCCATCTCTGCTCCCCACCTTCGAGACATGGCTGGGATGTGGGGCAGACCAGAGCCATGAACTCAGTCCCATCAGTATCAAAGCCCAGCTCTGCCCCTTGACAAGTGACTTAAATGCCCTGTGCCTCAGTTTCCTAGTCTGAATCATGAGTACAATAAATGCCCAACGGCGTGCAGTCAGTGATCTGTGCACAGGGCCTGATTCAGTGCCTGGCACTTAATAAATAGTAGATAATATTTCTTTTAATTATCATCATCATCATTATTCTGGCTCATAGAATTAGTTCTTCCCTCTGGAGCAGTAAAGCAGAGGCCTAATTCCTCAGCCAGGTGCCAGCCTTTCCTAAGCAAGAAGGCAGCATCGTGTGCCTCTGAGCCTTCCCTTTCCCAAGCAGAGCATCCCCACTTCTTCCTACTGTCACCCATGCAGCAAGCTCCAGGTCCTTTGTGGCCCCGCCCACTCTCCTTCTGTCCTGGCCTGCCGATGCCCTCCCCAAGACGCAGGGCCCTCGACCACTGCATTTGATCAGTAATACAGCACCTCCAGCACCCGCCTTGGCACCCAGCACCCAGCAGAGGCAGGTAAAGAATTAACGACAGAGCCATCAATGAATGGGCTGAACACCACACTCATGGCATCCGAAAATGGCAAGGGCTACAGGCTGTGATGGCTCATGATCTGGACACTCTGTTTCCATCCGTGCAGCCTGGCACTGAACTCCCTTCCCACTGTGCATCAGACCGCCATGAACATAAAGCCCTGAGCAGCCCCAAGCCCTGCCCAGAGGGGTCACATCAAGCACGCTAAGGCGGAGCCCCCCTTCAATATTCCTGCGGTTTTATAAATCGAGGTCTGGTGTAACTGTAGACATTTGCCCACTGCCGTTCGCCTCGTTAGCTTCTCGCCGTTGTTACTGCACACTGGCGATTTCAAGTCCCCATCCCATCAACCAACATATCGGTAAGTTATTCCCCTCAACATTCAGAAGATCACAGAATTTTCACACTGGGATTGTTGTTAGGGGTCATCAAGCCCCACCCTGCCACCCCCAAATGAGGAAATCCAGACTGATGACGTAACTTGCCCAAAGACACGTGTCATTCTGTGGCAAATCTGAGATGGGAGCTCTGGATCCTTCCTCTCAGCCCACCCTGATCACTGATAGTAATGGTATAAGATTCTGAGTACTTACCTTGTGACAAGATTTCAACAGCTCCTTTCCCCAGTCCTCCTAACAACCTGGCAAGATAAACATTGCTTTCCTCACTTGGCAGAGCTTAAGTGATTCATCCTGGACCACAAGACCAGGCGGATACAGCCAAACTAGGAAAAGAACATGCCCTTTCTCCAGGAGCCCTGCCCTGGGCTGCCGAGCACTGGAACACCTCCACTGGGGTGTCCACCAGGAATGCAAACCAGCAGGCCCAAATCTAAATTTGTTCTCCTCTCTTCTGTCTACCTACCTGTTCCTCCTTTGCTATTTTCTACCCTGTTAATAGTATCACCACCAATCTAGTCACTTGATCTAGAAACCCAGAGCAATTCCTCAGATTCTGTTATTTTACCTCTTTGCCCTGCAGTTCTGAGCCGTCCCCACACCGCAGAAGCCAGCCCCTTTCTTCTCTTCATGCCATTCCCTTGGCCAAGCTCCTCAACTACCTCCTTCTTCTAAAACCAACAAAAGACTCTTTACCAAACCCTCCCGCCTGGTTGCCCCTTCCCGGCACATCCCATTTCCAGAACGCCTTTTCCATCTGCCCTCACAAACATCTCTCTAAAATAAATTGAGCTTATGTTGCTCCAACTTAAAAACCTTGTTGATTCTAGTCCAAATTTCTTTCACCACAACCTAGCAGGCCTGCGACTCGAACTCCCGCGCATCCCGCAAGACCCCACTCAACCCTCCTCTCTTTCTCGTCTGGTTCCTGCCCCACTCCCCAGCTCCCTGGAGTCTGTCTTTCCGATTGAGCCTTTGCCAGCCCCTCTACTGGGGTGCTTCTCACAACGCACTTCCTGCACAAGCCTTTCACCCTCTCCAGGGGTGAGCTCCTTGAGGGCAGGAAGGTGACACCTCTGAGTCCCCGGCTCCAACTCATGGATTTGCTCATTCACTCCATCTTGGAAACACGCCACAGAAACTGTTGAGTAAATGAGCAGTTTCATAAATCAGGGCTCCGTTTATACTTTTATTATGAAAAATAACCCGTTAACTAAAAACCTGTGTCGTAACATCAAATTTATTTTAGAAAGATGATGTTAACATACTGACTGACAAGGGTCCTTATTAAGGGACACGTGAAAGCCAAGGCTTCCTGGACAGGTGCCTGCTTTGAAGGCATCAATGACAATAAAGAAAAGAGAAACCCAATCATAAGAAATAAAGAATCTGAGCCATATTAGATGTGTAACCATGACCCAAATGCATTAACTTGCTAATTGTTTCCATTTGCTTTAATCTATAGTGACTCCCAAGATCAGTGTTTTCCAAATGGCAGGTCATTACTCATTAGCGGGTTATGAAATCAGTTTAGTGGGTCAGGAAGAGTATTTTTAAAAATTAAACAGAAAATATCGGCATGTATCTCACACGGTAATTTCACGAAACTTTTTTTCTTTTTTCAGATGTAGAATGCGCACACGGGCATGGACTGAGTCACAATGTTTGAGAAATGTGGCCTTGGATCTTTAGTACTGACATGTCCATCCCAGGAGGGTCACAGGACATGAGAACAGGGGCTTTCCAGGCATGAAGTTTAGAGCTGGCTACTTTCTGCAGGGGCCACCTGGTCAGGAAAGTTTACCCAGCTGAAGCAAACACACACGATTCGCCCTCAAGACAGAAATGTGCTCAAGTATACCAAAATGTCACATGTGCCATGAGAAGACACGGCAGGTCTTGGCATTGTGAAATGTGTCCCTGGGTCATCTGGCAGAACTCTGGCTAGAAATGTGGGTCCAGGCTACTTGCCTACAAAACTGGGAGAGTAGTGCCCACTTCTGAGGGACACGAAATCTCAAATGGATAGCGTAATACGGACTCTTTATTCATGTATTCCTCTCTCGGTCACTGAAACAAAGTTGGTTTAAAAAATGCATGAAGTTAGCTCAGCACAGAACTGTACCTTCCTACCCCATTAAACTAGAAAAAACCAATTCCGAATTGAGCCAATATTTCATCCATTACAAATTCTGTTCAGCTGTCTTGCCTCATGTGTCGAAAGTAGACACCACCTCCCCCTGGTCCTCCAAAACAGAAGGAAAACATCACACTCTCCTGCATTTGAAGGCTCTGTGCAAAGGATGATGGGCTCTGTCTTGCTTCATTTGGGCAGAATGAGAGGAATGGACTCAAAATGCAAAGGGAAGCCTTCCCAAGAGAGCTGTTAAGGACAGGGGCAGGTGACCAAAGCAGGTGCCAGCTACCACCCTGGGCAGGCTGAACCCGGCCCCACCTGGAGTCTGAGCAGCCGAGTGCAGCATGGTCCCTTCCTTCCTAGATGACTTTGAGAGGTGCCTTCCTGTCTGTGGCATCTATGGTTCCAGGATGAGGCGAGATGGTGATGGTGGGGTTGCCACAAACAATCGGCCCGCCCCCCGGGGCCCCACAGCCTATTTCCAGCTCCCGATAGTTCCTGTCTAATGCCAGCGTGGACTGAGGAATCTGGGGCATCCTGGGCCCAGCATTGTTCAAATCACACATTCCTCGCCATGAAAAGCTACCGAATAACTCTCATTCCTCCAGCCTCCCAGGAGAAACCACATCAGAGGGCAAGCAACCAGATCCCATGTGTGATGGGAACAAAGGGGGACGGCGGGAGCCATAGGGTGTCTCCAGCACTGTCCCTCAGACCCTCTGCAGCGGATACAGACTTGCCCAGAAACCTCATCTGCCTGCCCCTTCCCATAGGCATAACCTGCTCTCCAACCTGTGCCATTGGCCTGGACACGCTGCTTTCCGAGCGTCAATGTATCTACGCTAGCCATCTCCCTGACTTATTGTGAAAACGGCAACTAAACTCTCAGGGAAAGGAAGACAACCGCCCATGTTTATCGAAGGCCTGAGTTTCAGGCATTGGCAGAGCACTCGGGGTCTGAAACCTCTTGATCCCTATGGGGCAACAGGCACCCTGAAGACAGAAATGCAAACGGGGAAAAACAAGCACAACAAATATTAAACTGATGTCATAGAGAGAGGGGAGAAAAAGGAGAAGGAGCGAAAGGTCAAAAAAAAAGGGGGGCATAAAGACAGAAAGAAGTCTGCAGTGGGGCGAGGCTGAAGCAGAGCCCGGACCACAACACTAAATGGGGGCACCACCTCTCTGCTCCCCACGGCACCTGCTGCCCCCTGAAAGTCAAGCAAACTGCGAGACGTGCTTTGGGCCCATGAGCAGCTTCTGATCTGCAAGCAAGACCCTTCCCCAGGCAGAGCTCAAAGGACCCGCCCCAACACACTCCCAGGAGGCACTCAGCCCACCCTTGCTGGCCACATCTCCAACCAGGACCGTGGGCACACTGTGAACGACTTCCATGATGAGGGATTTCACGGCTGTGCTTCCAAGTTGTAAAAAACACAACAACAACTTGGGAACGCTAGAAGTCATGGAAATACAAAATAAAATGGCCAACCTATCATCGTTTACACTATCAGGTTATATATATATGTGTAATTAAACAAGGCTACCCAATGAGGGCAGGAGTGTGGCCCACCTCCTCGTAATCTCCCACTCCCCCCGGTACCCCGCCCCTCCCTGTGACCGTCTCATTGACACGGCCCTGGCTCCCCTTCCTCCCCAGGTCTCTCCTCAGAAGACTGCCCCACATCTTCCTAACACTCAGTCCTGCCCACTTCATTCTGCCGCGGAAACACATCGATGGAGCCAGTTTTATGGAACATCTGAAGAAAAGCTCCGGTAGACCATTTGGAGAAGACTGGACAGAACTCCGTGAGGCCTAAAAGATACACAATAGTCAGCCAAGTGGCAGTCGGGGGATGGAGCAGGGAGGATGGAATGCTGTAGAGAGGGGACACCTGCTGTGAGTTTTCCTTGGATTTTCTCTAACACTGGCCTGATAACTTCCTCCCTGTCACTAGATCCCAGAATGGAAGTGCAAATCACTAAATGAAAAGAAAGGAAGTCTCCATGGTAGTGAGGTTATGCAACTACTTAGTCTTTTTTTTTTTTTTTAGCTAAGTTTTTCACTGTGATTGGACCCAGAGACAAAATACTGTAATCAACCAAAAGACACTGTGGGTCCTCTACTAGCATGGGAGGCTAACAGGAGGGAGCAGGAGTATTACATGGATATCACAACCCACGGGCATACCAGGTACCAGTGATGAGATGCCCGTTATATGCCGTGCCAGCTGCTTGTGCCTTTGCACATTCTGTTCCCTGCATGGAATGTACTCCCCTCTCTTGGCCACACTGTTTTCTCTATGACACTCTTCCCTCCCTTCCCCAGGCAAAACTGGACATGTTCTTCCCTGAAGCTCCTGTATTAAGACTCTTGCCCTGCACATCGCTCTGTGAGTCTCAATGCTGAGAATATGGAGTGTGGAGACGGGCAGGGGCGGGGGGGACCAGGAGGTGCTTCTCGTTCATCTTTGAATCACAGAGCCTAGCACAATGCCTGCCTCCTAAGAGGTGAACGTGAACAAATGGGCAATGATCAGATGCATGCCAGGCAGAGGATGCCCCTGGAGGTGAAGGGAGACAGATGCCAAGCATGTGGCTCTTGGGGCTCTCTGAGGACCAGAGCGGGAAGTGACTGTTCTGGTGAGGGGAGAGGACCAGGCGCAGGGCTGAGCAGAGCCCAGGGAGCCAGCATGGGTCTCTTTAATATTCAGCATGTAGATTCCCAGAAATCAATGCTCATTTTAAAACACGGCTGCCCAGAGCCACCCTCCCTGCTTGCTTCCAGGGTCGGTGTTAAGTATCTTTCTATTTATAAACACCTTTGCCTGCAGTGGTGCAGTGCTGGTCCCACACCCAGCCTCAGAGCTGGGGCACAGCAGGACAGAGGGAGAAACTGAGGACTACAGTCACCGGAAAAGCCAGAGAGACTCTGCCTGCTACCCAGGGGCCTTTGCACTGGAGGGCCCACTGACCAGACGGAAGGGGCTGCTCCCCCTCCTGGCTTTCATGAGCACGGCCAGACAGGCTGGGCCTCTCAGAGCCAGTCTAGGAAGCACTAAAGGAAATGAGCCCAGAGGAACAGGAAGCTAGAGCAGCCTGGCTTTCCAAGCCCAGGCTTCTGATCTTCCCGGCATCCGCCAGCGCCCTGTCTTGTACCTGCTCCAAGATGGTCATGCTGCGGCTCACGGGGCCATCCCTGCCTGGGTGCCGTCCTTCCCGCTCTTGCTCGGGCTCGCTGTCTCCCCGCCTCCCTCCAGGAGCCTGGATGTCCCGATGCTTTTACCATCAAGGCGCTCAAGGCCCGGGGAGATGGATTCTCTCCTGCCACCCTCTTGGGCTCCTCCCACCCAGTCTGGGTTTCAGTCCTGGGAGACCATCCTGCTGCCCAGTCTCATGCCTCGGCCAGATGCTGCCCCAACTCCAGCACATCACACACGATACCCTTCACTGAGTAGGGCTCATGTCTGCAGAACACATGAGAAGTCAGAGGCTGGTCCCAACACATCATGTCATGCAGGATGCAAAGCTGGCGGGGAGAGCCTTGTGAATGCTCCTGGCCGCCTCTTCTGAAAGCAAGGAAGGAAAGATGAGAGGCGGAGCAAGGGAGGCCAAGAGCCAGGCAGCCTTCTTACACCACCAAATCAGGAGGTTCCTGAGGCCCCACATCGGTTAACACCACTGCTGAATCACCAGGTGCTGGGCCCGGAACTAGATACCCCGAGGAGGGCCCCAGGCATGGCAGGACGCACACGCCGGTGGAGACAGACACACAGGCCTCTCTCCATCATCTAACGCCCAGAATCAGGGCACATCAGAACTGGAAAGCGGCCTAGAAGTCATTCAGGTGCAAACACTCTTGACAATGAAAGAAAAAATGAGCTTGCGGAGGAAAGAATGGACTCATCAATGGTCATCTAGTGAGGCAGGAACAGAACAGATAGGAAAACCTGCGCTTCTCGACTCTGAGATCAGTGTCTTTTCTACTATACTCTATTCATCCCACAAACACTGACAGAAGGGGTCAGTTTAACACATAGTCAGTCCCTGTTCTCCAGAAGCTTAAAATTTAAGAGGAGACAGAGAGAGAGAGATGGACGGAAAGATATATGAAACCAACAAAAACCTGAAGATAAAACAAACTCATTAAACAACACAAGAATGTGACAAGTGGTAGCATACCAATGGGGTACAGATACGGAGGGGACTACTTCCACTGGGAAGTGGGGGCATGAGCTGGGTCCACTGGGTGAGCAGGAGTCTGCCAGATAGAGAGAGGAGGAGGGGGTCCCCATCCCAGGGAGAGCCACTGGTGCAGATGCGCCCCCAAGACTGAGAGGACTCAGCAAAATCGAGAAGTGTCAGCCCTGTGGTGCAGGGGTGTGCCGCTCATGAGGGCTACAGAGGCAGGGCTGAGCCCCATGGGAAGGGCCTGGAAGGCCACGCAGACCTGAGGCCACTTGTGAAGCTAATTCACCCAAGACAAGGGAGCGTCCCACACCCACCAGGCACAGTCAGCCGGTCCATGGGCATGGCCACTTGGCTGTGCAGCAGAAGGTAGCCTGGAGGGGGGCTACAGAGCGAGCTATTAGGACGTTCAGGTGAGACACTGGGAGTACTGAAACTGGGAAAGTGGGATACGGAGGCAGAGCAGAAATGAAGACACGCAGAAGTTGGACATGGGGTCCAAGAGCAAAAGCGGAGAATGCCGCCTACCTGTCTGCAAGAGGAGGGCCGGGGTGGGTGGTAAGGTCCTTCCCTGAGACCACCCTCTTGATTTAATAGACTCGCCTGCCTCATCCAGTTAGTTACTTTGTGTGCCTACGTGCTTTCCACAGCTCTGAATTCCCCACAGGCTCAATCAATACTTGCAGGTTGACATTGATTACAGCGCAAACACGATGCCCAAGCTGGAGAAAGCCCTACCGAGTGGCAGTGCTGACAGCTGGAGTACAGGAATGGGTCGCTCGGACCAGCCCCTCCCCCACCTAACCTGTCACCCATCTCACCCTCTCCATTTGGACAAACTGGCTTGAAGCCAGTGGCTCCAAGCAGGCATGGGCACCAGGAGCCTCCATTCCCACCACCGCCCAGGGAAGGGGAAGGTTCTATGGAAAACACTGAAGACGAGACTCCCACGGCACTGATTCTTACACCACTGTGGGACTCAAAGAGCGGCTTCTGAGTTCCCTGGGTGACTCAAATGCTCACTCCAGATACCAACCAATTACAAAATTCTCTCCTTTTAGAGATGAACGGGTTTGCCAAGCTACACAGCGGTCCGGCACCTGAATCAAAGAATGGCCACTGACGGGAGACCTGGCCCAGTCCACACTGACTCCCCCGGGCAGCCCTGGCCACAGAGCCGAGCCACACCTGCATCCAGGGACCAACCTGCCTCCCTCCCCCCACCGCAGAGCGTAGAGCGAGGAGAGCAGAAGCCAGGGCTCTGGGCGGGGCTGCTGTGATGGATGGATCCTACTTGGCCAGCTGCTGCCAGAGGGCCAGGGAGGAAGAGGAGAAATGAAAAGCCTGGGAGATATTTTCCCCGTGATTTGTGCCGCTCAAGATGCCCTGTAGCAATATTTATCCTCCGGCTCTGTCCCACTTTCGTTTATTATCCAGCTTAGCCTGAGTTATCACAAGCAGGACGGGACCCATAAACCAGCTACCTGACACCATCGGGACCGTGCAGCGTATTTTAAAATCTCAAGGAGCAGCTTCGATCCTCTAGGAAATTTAAAGAAAGAGGTGCACTCCTCATGCTCTGGGGACCATGGCCATTCTCGAAGCAGATGCGAGGGGCACCTATCACTGGCTGCCGCACTCCCAGAGATGTACCCCAGAGGCTGCACCACCCACGCCCTTCCACATCCTACCTACGAGTACAAACCACCATCTGGTCACTAATCCCTTGTTCTGGACTACACAACACAACTTCCAGAGGCCTAGATCATTTCCACGTTGGAATTTTAATCACCGGTCAACAGCGTTTCATTAAAACACTTGCCGATCATGAATAATGAATTTACTGAGCACCTTCTATTACATCTTAGGTTGGTGCTGGGCAAAAGGGGTTAGAAGCGTAAAACCAGGCTCTCGGTCTTATCTGCCCAATCTGCTCACAGGATACCCAGGGCACCCAGGGCTGAATAATTAACAATGCAGATAGGAGTCTGATGGGGGAGGGAGGGATGGGGAGGTCCAGGGATGAGGGAGCCACAGGGTTGGGCTGGTATCAAGAAAAACTTGAGAAGAGCGTAGATAGTACTTCCCAGACTGATAACAAACCATTTCTAAGGATCACAGATTAGTTGTATGATCTAGTTACTGGCTTTATGGCAGTATATAAAGCCAGAAGGAAAAAAACAAGTCCCTTCTTAGGGCTCACATTCTGATTTGAGGACAAGGGGGTGACAATAAAGAAAGACAATTAAGAAAGAAGTAATACGTGTCTGATGTGTTATGTAGAAAATAAAGACGGACGGTGAGACCAGGAATACGGGTCATGGGGGAAGGGTGGCTATTTTAAGCAGGGTGGCCAAAGAAGGTCTCAGCAGTACACCAGAGGAGACGAGGGGGGAAGCTATTAGAATAATCCAAGCAAGAGAGGACGGACCGTGGCTTGGACCAAGGCTGTGGCCGTGGAAGTAGGAGAAACAGAATAGATCCTGCTTGTTCTATAAAGGACACGGGGCTGGGGGTGGGGTGAGGAGGCAGGGAGTGAAAGTGTACTTTTAGATACATTAAGATGTCTGTTAGCCATCCAATTGGAGATGCGATCCCATGATTTGATGACTCAAAGAACTTTAGAAACAGAACAGACTCGAGAGAGTCTGACTTGGCGCCCTTGCCCAACAGGTAATGATGGGATGGTGACCAGGAAGCCTCACCTGGAAGCTCTCCCAGCAGGTGCCACTACCAGGCGGTCCTTTCTCCTCTACTCCGGGGTCCATGTCATCACCCCCAACACTGCTGCTTGGCTCGTTGGGAGGCCTGGCCAATGGGTCTGCCTCATTCTATAGGTGATCCGCGCTGAGGCTGGGAGGAGCCAGGCAGCCTGCCCAGGGCCTCTCACACCGGGCAGCAGATCCCCGCTCAGTGAGCTCTCCTCTCCGCTACACAGGCCCACAGATTCAGTCTTGCTTCCGGGAGTGCCATGTTCATGCCAAGGAGGGAAGCATCTCTGCTTACAAATTTGAGGTTTTCCCCCAAAATGGACATTAACTACAAACTCCATGCTACCTGATTTCTGGATGCAAACTGGACACGGTTAGGAATGACACAAAAATATGGTTTGCTGGTACGAAACTGGACAAACTGTAAGGTCTTCACAGAAGACCTCCACAGAAAGGAAGGAAAATCCTAAGCCCTGGCATGGACCAAATGAGGATATACCAAAATGCTCTAGAATGTTCCCTGCAAACACCGTCACTGAGATGGATGGGAGGGAAATTCAGATTTAAGTGACATTTATTGAGCACCTTCTATTTCTAGGCTGCTCTTCTGCTTCACTCAATCCTCACAGCAACCCTGGGAGATAGGTACTATGATTCCCAGATGAAGGACAAGGAACCTGGAGACATAAAGGGACTTGCTCAAGGTCCCAGAAGCTAGAAAATGACAGAGAGGAGATTCAGGACACCTTGCCCCTTCTCCAAAGACATCCTGAGCCCTTAGTCAGAGCCCTTCCATTGCCACACTGCCTCCCAGAAATGAGGAAAGAAAGGACGCCACAATCGGGCTGAAGGGGATGGCTCAGTCTAAGTCAGGGCATGGAGCACATCTCAAGCCTCTCCAGAATCCTTCATCTCCGCCCCTCTCCAAGATGGGCACCTTCCTAGACCCAATTACTTCTGGCCTCAAGGAAATCATCTGCCCACCACGCTGCCTGATACAGTCTTCTTTTCTCCTTCAAATGTTGTCCAAAACTGCCTCCCCTATCAGGCCCTCCAAATTAATGCCATGCCTCTTCCTTCTCCCGTGAGCTAAGAGAGCTAGACGGACCTCACAAATGTCAGGCTCTGTATGCATGACCTTGACCCCTGCATCTACAGCTGTAAACACTCACAACCCTACAGACACCGCTGGCTCTCAGTGTTTACGGTATTTATTATTTTTATTTATTATTTATTATTAATTTACGGTATTTACTATTATTTATTATTAATAGTGCTATCATATTACTTTTAAGCAGCACTTTTCACTTTCCCTGGACTCTCACTGTGAACTTGCATGGTCCATATCACTGCCCTGGGCAGGCGGGAGGGTAGGGACGCCTGCAGGGCCACCTGCAGCTACCTGACATATGAGGAAACTGAGACACGGGGATAGGGACTTCCCCAGGACACCAAACTCAGTCATGTCTGCACCAGAAATCAGAGCTTCTCACGTCTAAGCCAAAGGTCTTCCCACTAGGATGCAGGAACGCTCCAGCCCCACTTCCTAGAGTCAAGTCTCCTCCCATGGGTCCTCTCCACGAGGGCCAGAGTCCATTCTAACTTCCCCTGGCCTAGAGCCAAGCTGTCGCTCACCCCGAGCATCCCAAACCACCTGACACACCGTGAGCACCTTCTGCTCACCACATGGAAGGGCAGAGCCCCGTCAAGCAAAGGCGCCCTGCGAGCAGAAGGCCTTCGCCCCTCGCCAACACCCCTGTCCAGAAGCTGGAATGGTCAGTGTGGGAAAATGGAGACAGTTTTCTCCTCTCAACAACATCCGTAGAGAGTCCCATCCAAGACAACTGCTGCCTGCCAGGGGCTCCGGAAGGAGGAGAGAGATGACGAGCAGATAAGCATGCACACACTTCGTGTTCCCAGCTCCATTTAATGCCACATGAGATCACCACCTTATGTTTCTCCGCTACCTGCCTCCTGAGTCATAGCCAAACCTGAGCTCATCTGTCCTCACGCCAGCGCGCCGGCCAGGAGAGGAGGCGGGCCAGGCAACAGACCTCTTCCCACCTCGAGTTCACTCATTTGCTCCACAAGGGTCTTGCTGACTGAGACACATAAGGAAGGGGAGGAGGGTGGGGGAGCCGTCTAGGCTTCCTGGGGGGGGCAGGACCTGACCGGGGAAGAGAGTCAAGATGCATCAGATCCTCCGCCCTGCGCACCCAGACCCTATTCCCTGTAACCCTTCTTGGGACACCCGCTGGTAAAGAGACTGGAGGCAGCCCTCCTGAGTAAGTAGAGACGGCCCCCAGACCCCAGAAGGAAAGGGGCAAGAGAGAGGCAGGGGGACGGGCGGGGGGAGGGAAAGAGACAGTAAGGGAACTGCTGCCTCTTCAGCCCCTCCCCTCCAGCCCTCATATGCTCTGGTACCCCACCCCAGATTCATTACTGCGGTCCCTGTTTTCTGCTGGATGCCCGGGGAACTTCAGGCCGAGCCTGGGGCTTATTCTTCCAGCCCCTGAAGCATCCGGCGCGTACAGACTGGGAAAGCACGCATGCATGCGGGCTCTTGGCTTTAAATTGAAGGAGGCATAAAGAAAGAAAAAGGCCAGAGGGGAAGATTTTATGAAGACTTTATCAACTAAATAGGTTTGAAGCATCTGGGAGGAGTTGGTGCAGCAAAGAGAGAGGAGATTTCTTAATGATAAAGAGTGAATGGTTCTTTGTCAATGAGGGCTGATGGTCCCCGCTCCCTCGCTTTGCAGGGGACTGAGCTAAAAGGGGGCTGTGAGTTCTCCCAAGTCCAGGCCCCTGTTAATGTTTTCTGATGCATTACGTGTGACATGACAGCAGCCCCTTCCCCCTGCACCCTGGGGCTCCCGAGGACCAAACAGGAGGAATCACCCCAGGCTGTGCCTTCATCTACAAAGGCCTACAATCCCTGCTGACTTCACTCTCTCCAAAAGCACATGCCTAAAACCCGACGCAGCAGAAGCAGGCCCAGAGCTCCCAAAGGAGCCAGTGGTATGATTCTCAGGGGGTGGTGAGTACAAGCAAGCACACTGCCCCAGACGGGGACTCTGCAGGCCCAGTAGAGGTTCCCCCCACCCGGGTGATGCCAGTCGAGGCCCCTGGAGGAAATGCAGTTGGCCTTGGTCCTTGCATTGCATTGCATTGCAGCTTCATCTGTCCCCAGCAGCTCCCAGTCCGTCCATCGCAAGCGTGCAGAGGACACCCAAGGTGGCCATGCTCATGGCAGGCACTCAGGCAGCAGCTCCCCAGACTTGGAGCCATATTGGAGGGGCCTGTGCGTGCCCCAAATCCAGCCCACCATGGGCTCTAAGCCCCCAGAGTCACCCCAGCCTGTCTCTGTTGTGCCCTCCAGCTGCACCTCAGGCCGATAATGCATGAGTCTTCGCTGAGCCCCTACACGCCTGGCACTATCCCAGCCACCAAAGGGGAAGGCAGGTGCAGAAGCACATGACACAGCCCCCACCTCAAGGGTTATGGTCTTTGTACTCTAGGCTGACCCAAGCTAGGCTGCAGGGATACATCGACTTATTGCCCCTGGAACATGTCTTCGTCGCTCCGCATCCTCACTGACTCACCTTCAGTAACATCCTGATGGAAGAGCTGAAGTTCCAGTGTGGGCTCCAAGTCTCATTCCTACTGCTCAACCCCACTGGTCACCAGCAAAGTCACATAAAAGCCATACTCAGATACTAACTACCACATGTCTACCAGAAGGGCTGAAACAAAAACGAGAGAAAATCCCAAGTCCTTGGATAAATACAGGCCATCGGAACTCTCATCCATGGCTGCTGGGACTCCAGATTGAGACACAGCCACTTTGGAAAAGGGGCACTACGTACACAAGTGCACTACTCCCACATTCCGTCTCCACCCTTTACTGTCAACCTAGAAAACTGAGTCTCAATGGGAAAAGTATACCAGCCATACAGCACAGAAGTCTGACTAAAAATAACCAAAGTCTAGAAGCTGCCAAAATGTCCACCAGCAGTAAAAGAGCTACATCAATGATGGCCTAGTCAGTCCCACGGCTGAATACTATACAGCAATGCAAATGATCCGCAACACGGGTGAATCTCAAGACAGGAAAAAAAAAAGTTGAGGAAAAGAAGCCTGACACAGAAGAGCACACACTGTATGATTCCACTGATGTGCAGCTCAGAAACAAAGCTACGTTATTCAGTATCAGGATGGTGGCTACCCTTGCCCAGGGATAGTGACGGGAAGGGGGCAGGAGGGTGATTTCTGGGTGCTGGCAACGTTTTGTTTCGTAATCCGTGTACTGGTGCCATTGACGCATGCACTTCGTAAGAGTTCAACAGACGCTATGTTTCTACGTATGTCGCCCCTCAACCAAAGGCTAGAAGTTTCATTTCTGTACCTTTTATTCACCCTGCAGCCCTTTCACATGAAGGGACAAAGCTGTTCCCATAAAAGGAACCACTGGTCACCTGTGAGCCTGTGTGTCATTTTTTCATCTCCAAAATGAAAAATATGCCATAATCTCTAAGGAAACTTCCAGCTTTAGATAGCCTGATGCTTTGATCCTATTCTTAGTAAAACCTCATTAATCAGTAATAAGAAATCTTTCCCAAATTAGTGAAAAATAAAAATATATGGATCATTTGCCTAAAGAAGGCAGTATGACCGCTTTCAAGAACCAAGCACATGACAAATGAAAATATAAATGTCCTCTAAGTGGAAGTTAATGAAAAAAATTATACATTAGGCTGACACCACTTAATACTGCTTGAGTATTATTCACATCCTGGGTCTTGTCGATGTTAAATCCTTATTTCGACCATTTTAATCAAGAGGAGTCACGAATGCCACATTACCGCAGCTGCTCTATTACAAGTAGCCAAATTAGAGCGTTCTGATGGTAACACAGACCCAGACGTCCGTAACCCCACGCCCTAGCCACTGCCTTTCCCAGCCCTGTTCACTGGAGCTTCTGCCCCACACCTGGGAAAAGCTGAGCCGGGTCGGAGCCCTGTGCTGATCCCACGCCTGGAGGGCTATCCTCCACAAGTGGCTGCCCTCCAACACGGCCCACAAACAGATTACTTGGGACACTGAAGACACCCCTGGGAGCCTGGCAACACCAATGATGGCAGCGGGACGGGAATTCTAGGCGCCGTCATAAATGAAACCTCTGCTCGGTGGCTAATCTCATGGGCGCCTCACAAATACACAAACAGATAGACTAAGGCTCCCTTGCAGCCTTGAGGGCTTACAAGAACGGGAGGCGCCTCCCTCCCGGACAGCCTGCACAATCACTGCCCGGCCGGCAACTCTCTTTGGGCTCTGTAGCTCCTTCTATACAATGGGAAGAAATGCCCCATGACCCTCACGCTGCTTTGACAAAGAAACAGGTTCATGACCCTCTAAATATTTCTGGACTCGCCCACCAAATAAGAAAGTACAGGGAATAATGGCTCGAGAGAGGCCCTGATGAGAGACCCAACAGTAGTGTCTGCCCAAAAGAAAGGCATCTCATCCAAGTTTACAGAAAAGTGAGTGAGCGAACCTGATTCCCAGCTAACTCCCCACTGACAGCTCCCCTTCCCCCACAACCAACAGAAGGTGGGCGATGGGATTAACGGGAAGTACTTGACTTGGGAGACTTAACTCACAGGGTCCAGCTTCTTTGCTAAAGATCTAAATGTACCCAGGACACGGCCTGAAGACCTTCATTTCATCAGGGGGAAAAAAAGGGGGGGCAGCTGAGCTAGGCCTCCCTTCCCCCAGCCCCAGGGCTGTGAGCACACTTCCCCTCCTCCAGGCTGCACCACCTGTCTCTGGACCAAATACGGATCACAGAGAGGCATTTCCTGAGCTCTGCAAGCCTGCTGACCCTGGAGGTTAATCCTACCCTCTGTGGCCAGGCTACACGATGAGAAGCCTCTCCCTCCCAACCAGGGAACCACAGAATCCTGGGATTTCAGAGCTGAAAGGGGCCTGAAAAACCATCAAGTTCAAGGCTCCAAAATGTCCAGGGATTACCTTAGTTTCCCAGAGCAAGATGAAGAGGACGGGGTTCAAAGCTAGGTCTTCTGACGCTCAGCCTAATGCTCTTTTTACTAGACCCGAGGTAAAGGCTATTTGACGTCCAAATGCCACTTTGGCCCTTTGCTGGTGGTTTTAGTCGGATGCAGAAGAAAGACTGCTGTGATCAATTAGCAACATCCACCTTGAGCCAAGGAAGAGGGTTTCGCATTAAGAATTCGCCAGCCTGCCGCCACGCCACACTGACTCCCAGGGCAGACACTCCGCATCTCCTTTTCCAGAAACTCTGAGGGTCGTTCTACAGGCTGGGATAGGCGCAAGGGCCAGGGAGAATGACTGTCTTCTACGAGGAGGACAAGAAATGGAGTCAAAGAGTGAAGGAGACCAGACTGAGTTGGGAGTCACACCCAGAAAACTCTACTTTTGTCTCAAATCAACAATTTTCACTGAGTCCCTGCCATTCATTTTCTGGATGAACATGCCTCAGGTGCCCACTGTGTGCGAGGCATGGGGTGTGGCCTCCTCACCCCATGAGGACACCTGCCTCCTTTCCCTGCTACTGACTTCAGGAACAAGGCACCTTCCTTTCTGCCCCACAGACCCCGTGTCTGAAAACAGAGGTCTGAACAGCTCCCAAGATGCTTGGGAGATTCATAAGTGAAAATCTATAGGAAAGTGTGCTAAGAAACAGAAAGCCCCATCCATTTAAGGGACAGAGAGTCACTATCACTTCCTCCATCCCCTTGTCTCTCATTAGGGACTCAGCAGCCACCAAGCCTGCGCCTCCCTGCCCATCTTTCCCAGAGGCCTCTCCGGAGCTCGGTATTCTTCCAGTCGGGAACTCCGGTGGGGAGAGGGGCACGGCAAAGAGGGGAGGCTGGGAAAGAGCTGCTGATAGTGTGGAGGGAAAAATCCAGCCACTACGGCAACTGTAGCAGGTGAGTCTCTAATATCCACAGGCCACAACTCACACCAGAGCTTTTCTGTATCCTCCAAGGCAGAGAAAAGGATTACCACTGATGTGTTGTCTGCTCCAATTCTTCCTGCCTGGAGTGGAGTATAATACCTCCATAATGCTCCCTACACAGAGATATGCAAATTATACACAAGGGCCAGGGAAGGCCATGCGCTGACATCTGTCCTTTGCAGATGCTTCCTACTCCAGGATGTGAAACCCAGGAAAATCCTCTGGGTAACAGAAAGCTGTAGGCACAACACGCTGTTGGGGGACGGAGACGCAGCACCAATGAGCTCTGACCTAGGCGCTGTAAACGAGCGGACTCTGCTGAGAGACGAACGTCTGGAAGACACCATGCGAGGCGTGGTGGCGCACCAGGGAGAAGGAACACGATAAAATACAAAACGAGAAGGCCCGGTCCCGGCCTCGTGGCCTGAGTTTCAATTCTGGGGTTAAGACTTATGAAGATCTTACCACAGCACAGAGTGTGGTAAAGTGAAAGTGGCAAAGCAGAGGTTGGAAGAGAATAAAGGGAAGACAAGAAAGAGACAAGATCGTCCTATTCAATGACAGGGTGAGGAGCAGTGGCTCCGTTTCGTAGAAACGACACGTGAGCTGGACCTGAACAGCGGACGGGCTCCGCAATGTCAGCCGGAGGGCCGCTGGGGAACGAGGAGAAAGGAACAGACTGAGCACGCAGGAGAAAAGCATTCTTCCATCCGTCCATGCATTTACTCAACAACTCTTTACGGTGCCAGGCAGCTGTCCCACGTGGAGCAGACGGAACAAACAAGCATGGAGGTCTGTGCTGACGGGAGCCAGGAACCCTGGAAGAGGATGGGAATGAGCCAGGAGAAGAGAGCTGGGCCCAACTGGAGAGATTTGCCAATGACTAGCAAGGGTCCCCATTCCCATCCTGCCAAGAGAAAGCCTGTGCCCTCTGCGTCCCCCACTGCCTTCCCATGGGCACTCTACCCAGCAGGCTGCCCGGTCCTCAGTTCCTGCTTCAGCTTCCGTGGTGAGGAATACGGCACTCTGAGGACTGGGAGAGCAGGGGGACAGACAGCCCAGAGCCTGATCGAACCATGACCTGCCTTACTAACTCCCCTTAAATCTACCCAGGGGACCTATCTGCTCTGCTGAAAAAGTGCTGAGGGGAAAGAAAATGGTCCTCCTCTGGCCTGTAAAGCAAAATCAGATTAAAGGATCCAAAAAGCTGAAAATGCCCTCTTTCTCTTTTCCCCCCAAACATCCATCACCTCGGGTCTCAGTTGTCAAGCCCAGGTCCTCCCCAGCCTGATCAAGGCCTGCAAGAGCGCCACCAACTGGATGCTGAGACTCCCAGACACCTCTCTAGTGGCTAACTTCTCTGCTCCTGGTTCCAGTGGAGTCAGGGATACCCTTGCTATGATGGGAGCCCACATCCTCTTGTTCTGACTTTCACCATCATCAGAAACAATTATTAAGCAAGCAAATGCACACAACACCTTTCCAAAAGCTGGGAGGAGCAAGGTAAGCAAACATAAAATTCTAAATTCTCAACACAAAGGGCTGCCAAGCAGAGCCTGGGGAGCTAGCTGCATGTTGGTGCTGCTGCCAGAGGAAAGGGAAAAGCAGCCAAGAGCATCTCCCCAAACCAGGCTCCAGGCTAGTCGTGCCCCACACTTTCCCCTCAGGCGGCAGGCTGATCCAAGTGACGCTTAAGGTCCTACCCATTTCAGGAGCTGGTGCCAGACAGCCCCATACCCACACACAAAGAAATGAAGTTGGACCCCTACCTCACACCACACACAAAAATTAACTCAAAAGGGACCAGGGCACAAAAACAGACACATAGATCAATGGAACAGAATGGAGAGCCCAGAAATAGACCCTCAACTCTATGGTCAACTAATCTTTGATAAAGCAGGAAAGAATGTCCAATGGAAAAAGGACAGCCTCTTCAATAAATGGTGTTGGGAAAATTGGACAGCCACGTGCAGAAAAATGAAATTGGACCATTTCCTTACACCACACACGAAAATAGATTCAAAATGGATGAAGGACCTCAATGTGAGAAAGGAATCCATCAAAATCCTTGAGGAGAACACAGGCAGCAACCTCTTCGACCTCAGCCGCAGCAACATCTTCCTAGGAACATCACCAAAGGCAAGGGAAGCAAGGGCAAAAATGAACTACTGGGATTTCATCAAGATCAAAAGCTTTTCCACAGCAAAGGAAACAGTCAACAAAACCAAAAGACAACTGACAGAATGGGAGAAGATATTTGCAAACGACATATCAGATAAAGGGCTAGTGTCCAAAATCTATAAAGAACTTATCAAACTCAACACCCAAAGAACAAATAATCCAATCAAGAAATGGGCAGAGGACATGA
>PISX010005286.1:0-109707 GCA_004024625.1 Mellivora capensis
ACCCTCTAGTTCCATCCACGTCGTTGCGAATGGCAAGATTTCATTTCTTTTGATGGCTGCATAGTATTCCGTCGTGTATATATACCACATCTTCTTTATCCATTCATCTGTTGATGGACATCTAGGCTCTTTCCATAGTTTGGCTATTGTAGACATTGCTGCTATAAACATTCGGGTGCACGTGCCCCTTCGGATCACCACGTTTGTATCTTTAGGGTAAATACCCAGTTGTCTATGCTACCTAAAGCAATCTACACATTTAATGCAATCCCTATCAAAATCCCACCCATTTTTTTCAAAGAAATGGAACAAATAATCCTAAAATTTATATGGAACCAGAAAAGACCTCGAATAGCCAAAGGAATATTGAAAAAGAAAGCCAATGTTGCAGACATTTTTAAAAAAAATACAAATAGGCCAACCTAAGAAAAGTGAAATTATCTCAGCGCAGCAATGAGCAGTGCTGTAAGTAATCATTAAAGCTCATGTTTATTAGGTGCTTGGTCTGTCCCAGTCTCAGGGCCCTCAGTGCCATGTACCAGAGGGCCAGTGTCCTCCCCACTTGACACATGCCGCAAGGCCAGCTTTTAGGTTTCGAGACTCATCCGTCGTCTTCTGGCTACAGGGTGCCAAAGTCTGCCTTTGGACCCAGGCCTTCTAGTTTCCAAGTCTGCGTCTTACCCTACACCCCTCCTTCATTTACGTATCTGCCTGGAGGCTGGGTTTCCTCTTCCAACATAATGTTTCATAATCTGCTTTTTTTTTCCTTCTTAGTGGTCAATGATGACCGTCTTCTGGTATCATTAAAAATTCATCTTCTTGGGGTTTAGTTTGTGAACATACCACTTTATTTAATAGTTGAATATGAGCATTATTTTACATTTTAGTCTCCTAAACAAAGCCACACTGAACACGTTTGCCACTTAACCCTAAGGATGTCCATAGTTACTTCCCTGGGGCTGCTTTCCCCAGAGGCCCTCCCTGACCCATCACGCTGAAGGGCAAGGAGGTCGAGGATGGCAGGGGGGGTGGGGCGCCCAGGGAGACGTGCACACCCAGCTCCTGGGTGAGCCGGTGCTGCTGGGGGGGTGGGGGCGGGTGGGGACAGCCTGTCCGTACAGAAGACAGCAGGAAGGGCTTGTTCTTTAAACTGTGCTCCAGAGAATGAGCCGCTCAGCAAATGGCCCACACATAGCCGCATGAGTGCATCTCCCTTGATTTCACAGTTGAAAACAAGGGTAAGGCAGGAAGAAAAGGCGGTGTCCTATCTCCAACGGACAGGAGAGGAACCATCTCTTCCTCCACAGAGATAGATTCTGAATTTGGGGCCAATTCCAGAGAAAGTCCACGAGGCCCTAGGGCTGTGCTTCCAGAAACACCTGGGAGGATGTTCTGGAGCCCAGAGGATTGGGCACCCTGGTGCATAGAGGGCTTGGCTGGGTTTTGGAGGACTAGCTAGCCAGGGCCGGGGACGAGAGGGTTCCCGGCAGGTGAAATCATGGGCAAAGCCCGGAGGTGAGGGATGGAGAGCCAAGGGCTACCAAGCACCTCAGGGGCCTCAGTCTGGAGAGTGGAGAGTGGGGGGCAAGGGGGGGGGTGATGAAGCTGGAGGCTTTTGCAGGGTCCGTGGGCCTTTGTCCCAGGAATAAGGAGACTGCACATGACAGGACCCGCATACTGGTTCAGTACAAAGAAACACTATGAGTTTTTTGCCTCTCCCTGACATTTACTCCCTCCATTCCTCCCTCCCCTCGGTTTTTAAATGCCCAGAGGCCTCTTCTCTGTGCAAAGCTCAGCTGCTGGTGGGAGAGAGGTGGGGAGGAGGACGTGGGTCCTTGGGCCCTTTGGACTGGGTCTCTGGAAGCTCTGTGGGCAGGGAAAGAGGCTGAGCAGGGTCACCAGGCAGTGCTGCCCCCACCAGGCCTGTCTGCTGGAGACCTTCAGGAAAGGAGCTCTCAGCTCCGTGGATGGGTGCCCAGGCCGGCCGCCCAGGCAGCAGGTGGGGGAGAAGGCAAGAGCCAGGGCTCTGGGGCAGCATCTCGCAGCCTCCCACCCCAGCTTGCCTTCTCCCCGGCTGTGTGGCTACAGCCTGGTTGCTTTCCCTTTCTGAGTCATAGTTAAATTATGTGTGAAATGGAAGCATTAATAGAAGCAGGCGGAGGACGGACGAGTAAGACGGCTCTGCCCCCCTCGTGGAGCTGAGGCCCACTTCTCAAGCTCCCTTTCCAAGGCCCCTTCAAGGTGTGGAGGGAGCTGCGGGAAGCAGTTGGTGCCAGCCTTCTCCCTTTGCAAACGAAGTCGCCTGCTCTAAGGCGGTGGGCGGGCGGGGTGGTGAGCCGGTCCTGTCCCTTGGACATTAAGTTGAGCTGGTGAGCCTCCCGCCCCCGGGGTTCCCTGACAGGCTAGGCTGGACTCCAGGTAACAAAGTGCCTAGTGGGTGCCAGGCCCTTTCTGTGCGGCGCTGGGCACCATCTCCTGGCATCCGCAGGCCCACGCCCCTAGCTCATGCCCCCCATCCCCAGGTCCCCTTGTACTCCTGCCTCCCCGAGGCTGTCCCACCTGGCTGCCCTGTGTGAGGTGAGCCCTGCGGAGCTCTCACAAGGCACCATTCATCCCGCAGGCTGCTGATTGAAACCATGTGTGGTGCAGCCCGCCAAGGTGGCGGCAGCTCCGGAAGCCGGACCTGGCCGGGGGCCTGTGGGCCCTGGGAGGATTGGGGGAGGAGGTCCCCACCAACCTCCAGGCCTGCCGGGCTGAGGGGAGCTCCAGGGCAGGACTGACCTCCTGCCCCACAGGCGACACACCAAGGGGACCCTGACCCCTGGGCCTATACCGGGGACTGGGGAAGCAGAGAGGCCCCTTCCAGGTGGGGCGGGGGGTGGGGTGGGGGTGGGGACTGGGCCTGGGCAGTCTCGGGGCCCTTTCCCAGGCTGCCCTTGGCAGGGTTGGCAGGGTTGTCTGGTAAGGAAGGTGCTTGTGTGTGGGTGTGTTTCCACATGTGTGTGTTTCTATGTGCTGAAATCTATGCAGGGCACCCTGAACCCTGAGACTCATTGTCACTTGGGGATTTCTAAAGGGTGGTTTGGAGCAGTGATGAAGACCGTAGGCTCTGGAGGCTCATGGATCTGGGTTTGAGTTCCACTTCTACTGCTTCCCAGCTGGGGGGCTGGAGGCAAGCCGCTTAGCCTCTTGGAGCCCTTCTCATTCACCAAATGAGGACTGAGGCCTGGTCAGAGGGTCTGAGCAAAGACATCGGTTGGGGTGGGGCTTTAGGGGTTCGTGGCTGGTTCGGCTGAGGTGCCCTCTCTAGGACTCCCAAAGTCATTCTGGCCCTAACTCCTGACCTCTGTGAGTCGTGGCCTCTCTGGGAGCTGGGAGGGGGCTAAGTGTGGGGTGTCTGTGTTTCCTCTGAGGCCTGAAGGCTCCAGTTAGTAGAGGTGAGCAGGGGAGCGTTGGTTCCCCAGCTGGTGTGAGGTGTGACTGAGCTAACCACGGCCTCCCAGGCCCAGAACAGAGCGGGCCATTGTTCACAGGGCCACCTCCCTGGCACTCAGGCCCCCACAGGAAGGGGTGTGCAGGCCAGGCTGTGGCCAGCACTGACCACAGTCTTGGCTGAGCCAGGACCCTTCAGGGGCCTGGTATCCCAGAAGGCGCTCTGGTTTCCCAAGGAATGCACTTTCTACTAGGTAGCTCAGGCCTTGTCCAGCCTGAGGCTGCTGACAGAGATACTCTGAGGGCAATTGGTCATGGCGGGGTGTCTCCCACAGGATGGCCTCGGGGCATCCCCATGGGTGGGACTAGCCCCAGAATAGGAGCTCCCAGGAGATAGGCGTCCCCCACTGGGCTCCACCCTGCATTACAAGGTGTCCAGACCCTCCAACGTCAAACCCAAAAGAGCCTTGCCCCTCCTTAAACAGGACAATGCCAAAACCTGGAGGAAGAAGGTGCCCGCGACACACAGAGCATTCAGGTGCAGAAGGCCAGCGTTTTCCCTGAGGGTGGACAGCTGAGGTAAGGGCAGTGAGAAGGCGGCTGTTTGAGGAGCGAAGTCTGAGCAGATGTGGAACCGTCCTCCACTTCCTGGCTGATCGACCAGGGCGGCCATCTGCCCTTTGTGAGCCTCCATCTACTTCTAAAGGAGGGAGAAGAAGCCCAGAGAGGGCCATGTGAGGGCTGAGGGGGATCAGGTAGTGACGCAGAACCGGGGGGGTTCCTAGAACGGGGGGGGGGGGGCAGTGAAGAGCCTGTGCTGGGAGCCACCCGGATTCAAACCCCAGCTCCCTCCCTCTCTGCTGTGTGACCTTGGGCGTGTAGATTACTTTCTTTCTTCTCTCTCTCTCTTCTTTTTTTTTTTTAGATTTATTTATTTTTTTTTTAAGATTTTATTTATTTATTTGACAGACAGAGATCACAAGTAGGCAGAGAGGCAGGCAGAGAGAGAGGAGGAAGCAGGCTCCCCGAAGAGCAGAGAGCCCGATATGGGGCTCGATCCCAGGACCCTGGGATCATGACCTGAGCCGAAAGCAGAGGTTTTAACCCACTGAGCCACCCAGGCGCCCTACTTATTTGTTATTTTAAAGAGCACGAGAGACAGCATGCATGGGAGGGGCAGAGGGTGACAGAGAGAATCTCAAGCAGAGCCCGACTCGGGGCTCGATCTCATGACCCGGAGATCCCTACTGGAGCTGAAACCAGGAGCCAGGTGCTCAGCCAACTGTGCTACCCAGGCGCCCCAAGTCACTTTCTTCTAGAAAAAAGAGTTTTAGGGGTGCCTGGGTGGCTCAGTCATTAAGCGTCTGCCTTTGGTTCAGGTCATGATTCCAAGGTCCTGGGATCAAGCCCCACGTCGGGCTCCCTGCTCAGCGGGAAACCTGCTTCTCCCTCTCCCATTCCCTGTACTTGTGTTCCCTCTCTCACTGTGTCTCTCTCTGTCAAATAAATAAATAAAATCTTTAAAAAAAAAGGAAAAAAGTTTTTAAAAACCTTCCTCATGGGACTATTGGAGAAATAAATGGGCTGACATGCAGCCTTGGCATCCTATTCGGATGGCTTGGCATCCCATTCGGCCCATGCTGTGTCGGCCAGTTTTCGGTGCCAGCTTGGCCGGGCTGCAGTGCCCAGCTTCCCTGCCAAGCGCTGGTCTAGGCGTGACCGGCAAGGTAGCTTACAGATGTGGCTGTAGTCAGTAATCAGTTGGCTTTTCATGAGGGGATGATCCTGGGTGATCTGGATGGGCCTGATTGAATCACATTGGGGGTCTTCAGAGCAGACCCGCGTGTCCCTGAAGAAGTGATTCCACCTGGCAGTTTCAGAGTGTGTCCTTCCTGATAGTTTGCCCTACTGTGTGAGACAGGGTTCCAGAAAAACACACCCAGTGGAATGTATATGTGTGTATGTATATATACAGTCTATTGGTTATATATGGAGATATATATATATATATATATATATATATATATATATACAAGCTGTTGATATAGTTCCAATTCTAGTCCCAAGGCCTGAGATCCAGGATAGCTAATGTTTCAGTTCAAGTCCAAGGGCAGGAGAAAGCCAGTGTGTCAGTTCAAAGGCAGCCAGGCAGAAAGAAGTCTCCCTTACACCCAGGAGGGCCAGCCTTTTGGTTCTATTACCCTTCAACTGCTAGGATGAGGCCCACCCACATCAAGGAAGAGAATCTGCTTTACTCAGTCTCCTGATTCAAATGTTAATGCATTCAAAAACATTCTCAGGGAAATACCCAGAATAACGATTCACCAGATATCTGGATACCCCATGGCACAGATAAATTGACATAAAATGAACCAACACCAATTTCCAACTTGTCTAGCCAGCCCCTACCATTGTATAAGCCAGTATCTTGCAATATATCTCTTACTGTGTTCCTTCAGGTTCTGTTTCTCTGGCTGAACCCTGACTGATACATAGAGCAAGCTGAAATAAGAATAATGATGATTATTATTGTCATCTTCTCTCAGAAGCCCCCAGCAGCAGGTCTGGACATAGTAAGCCTTTGGCAAACACCATGGGAGCAGAAGTCATGACAATTTCTTCCATGACTCCTAAGGGATCCAAGCAGCAAGGACAGGTCCCCTCCCAAGACCCCAGCATGGGCACCCTCATCATCTCCCACCTCCCAGCTTCCTAGACAACTAGGCTGGCATCCGTGGTGGCCAAACACACAGAAGAACCAGTCACATAGCTCTAATACACACCTCCACTAAACACTTCACAATTAACTACTTTGATTCTCACAACACCCCACTGCAGGGGCTACTAGAATTCTTCCCATTCTACAGAAGGGTAAACTAAGTCACAGGGAAGTTCACTGTGCACCCCAGATCCCACAGCTGGGAAGCAAAGGAACAGGGGCCCAACCTGAATCAGACTCTTTCTCCTGCTGCCTTTATGACAGCTCTGAGCCTGCCACTTCTAGAAACTGAAAGAGGTTTTGGTGTGACAGTAATGTTTTGTATTTTCCCCCATTATAAGATGACAGTGTGGGTCTCCTTGAGCTTTGACCTCAGTTTGAGTTCCAGCTTTAACCCTTCAGTGTCTGTTTCATCTTTATCCTGGGTCTCTCCTACCTCATCAGTGCTTTATAAATGTTAATTGTTACATCTTTTTTCTGGGTCTCAGTTTTCTCAGTTCTATCGTGGGGCTCAAGATCTATCCCTTGAGCTTTCAGATATCCAATACATTGGTTTCCTTCTTTCTCATTTTATTCTTGCCACTTTCCTTGTATATATTTCTCTCCTGATAGCCCCTACCCTCACCCACTGTTTGGGATGGGAGATGAGGAAAAGGAAGCATGAGAAAGGAAGGGGTGGGATTTAGCCCAGGAGGAAGAGACTGGGTCTGCTCTTACTTCTTCTCTCAACATTGTTATGGAGATTCTAGTCAGAATTTCAAGGCAAAAGAACAAAAAAAAGGCACCCAGATTAGAAAGGGAGAAGTAAAACTAATCTTTATTTCCAGGTGATATGACCTCGTACACAGGAAACTTTAAGGAACCTACTAAAAAACTATTAGACATAATAAATGAGTTCATCAAGGTTGCAGGACATAAGAGCAATATTAAAAAATCAGTTGTGTTTCTATACATTTTCAATGAGCACTCCAAAAAGGAATTTAAGAAAGCAATTATTTCACAACAGCACCAAAAAGATCAAAATACATACAAATAAGTTTATCAGAAGAAGTGCAAAACTTCTCTCTGAAACTATAACACATTATTGAAATAGACTGGGGGAGATCTAAATAAATGGAAGGATATCATATATTCATGAATTGGAAGACTCCAGCAATATTATTACTATTATTATTTTTAAAGATTTTATTTATTTGACAGAGAGAGAGAGAGACAGCAAGAGAGAAAGCACAAGCAGGGGGAGCGGTAGGCAGAGGGAGAAACGGGCTTCCCGCTGAACAGGGAGCCTGGCACAGGGCTTGATCCCAGGATCCCTGGATCATGACCCGAGCCAAAGGCAGATGCTTAACCAGTGAGCCACCTATGACCCCAACTCCAGTAATATTCTTAAGATGATGGAACTCCCCTGAACTGACCTACAGATCGAACACAATCTCTATCAAAACCCCAAATGACTTCTTTGTACAAACTGACGAGCTGATTCCAAAGCCTATATGGAATTTCAAAGGATCCAGAAGAGACCGAACAACCCTGAAAAAGAAGACTAGAGTAGGAGGACTCACATTTCCCAGTTTCAGAACTCACTGTAGAGCAACAGTGAGCAAGACAGTGTGGTACCAGCACAAGGCTAAACATTTAGATCAGTGGGACGGAACAGAGACTCCAGAATTAAATCCATGTCTCTGTGGTCAACTGATTTTTCAACAACGGTGCCAAGGTCATTTAATGGAGAAAGAATAAGTATTTTCACCAGGAAGATACTATATAGAGCCAGGAAAGAGCTTGGGTTTGGAGATCAGACACACTCTGCCTTGCTGTGTGATTCCGTGCAAGGGAGTTGACCTCTCTGAGCCCAAGTTTTTTCATTTGTTAAGATGAGAATAATGAGAAAGTGCTCATTTCCCGGATCTGGAAACACAAAACCACTACATAAAGTGCTTAACTCAGATCTGGTCCCTTGTGCAAACCCATGGGCAGGATGTAAGAGCAGGGTGGGACATATCAGTGAGGGTTAGGGTCTGGTGCTCCTCCCAGGTCCCCCCTGGGGGACCCCTTTCCCCAAGAGAAGTCAGGGCTGGTGGGGTTTCAATCTGTAGACTGACCTTGGCGGAGCTCTGTGGGTTGGTAATAAATAGACAGGAAAGGAGATTCCATTACGCAGGAATGTCTGGGGAGGGGGTGGGGAGGGAACCAGCTCCCCTCCTAGCACCAGCCAGCCCTGCAGCCTTGATTGATGTGCCTTGCACCACAGCAGCAGGGCCTGGCGGAAGGAGGCCCCTCCGCCGCCACTCACCCCTCCTGGAAGAAGGCCAGCAGCCAGATGTTCTTGGCCTTTGGGGAGCTGGGATGGGGGCAGGGAAGACTGGCAGTGGGCCAGGGGGCAGACGCCCAGATGTTGAGTCTCTGCCTCCTTTTCCTCCACAGCTGGGCTCAGGTGGCTTTGGTTCCATTGTTTGACCTTTGGCCAGTGGCCATGTCTCCCTGGGCCTTGACTCCGTTCAGAGTTGGGGATGGTGGTCCTCACCTACCCTGTCCTACTGGATGAGGCACGTAGCTGCCCAGAAAAGAGCTTTAAGCTCCAAAGAGGAAAGTGTCTCACCTGCCTAAGGCTCTTGTGTTATTCTGGCCAGAGCCACAGACAGAGATGTGATCAGGGCCCGGACCCTCTGTGGGAAGATCCAAGAGAACTCCCCCCCACCCCCGATCTGTGGTTTGGGGAGTAGATCTGAAGACAGATTCTGGGTGAGAAGGCGGTTCTCCACCAGCAGGTGCTAAGATCCACCCAAGGCTTATTGCCCCATAGACTCCTCTCAGGGACCATGATTGCGGGGCGTGGCTCAGTGGGTTAAGCCTCTGCCTTCGGCTCAGGTCATGATCTCAGGGTCCTGGGATCGGGACTCTCTGCTCCGTGGGGAGCCTGCTTCCTTTCCTCTCTCTCTGCCTGCCTCTCTGCCTACTTGTGATCTCTGTCTGTCAAATAAATAAGATCTTTAAAAAAAAAAAAGGAAGGAACCATGATTGCAACAAAGAGCATAGCCTCATCTCTGGTCTTCTAATGCTTCTCATATTAAACATAATAATTAAAAGAAAACAAGAAAAACAACATACAAGGAACAACTAAAAAAGAGAGAACTAAATTTTACCCCAAGATTCGCCGTGTATGATGGGTTGACTGCTAACATAGTGTAAATTTGTCTTTATTGGTATTCTGAATCTGTGGATATAAATATTTATGTATGCTTATTTTTCAAATAAGTGGGCTCACCATACATGTCTGGCTTTGTAACCTGCCTTCCCGCACCCGGCAGCATGCTGTCGTGAACATCTGCCCTCATTCAGAAACGTAGGACCCCATCAACCTTGCCGGCAACTCTTCATTACACAGCTGCCCTGTGTTGTTTGCCTTTTGGGCAATTTTCAGAATTTCCCTAAAATGGACAACTTAGCACCGAATCTCTACCTCTCTACCTTCATACACATATAGATGATTTCCTTAGGATACCTTCCAAGAAGTAAAATCAGTGGGTTGAAGAGTATGTTGTATGGGGACTTTGAGGGACATGTGTCCCAGCTGAGCCAGTGACAGCCTGAACAATTTAACTCGCACACGTGAGCCTTCCCCCTCCCCAGCGCTGCTCATGCACTTCACCCTGGAGGCTGCCTTCCTTCCGTGGCCACCCTGCCCCCGCCCCACCTTTGGAGGAAGGTATTTGGTCCCCACAGGGACACCTGGCTGGAACGGCGGGCCCAGGGACACATCTTTCCCTGATGTTCTCTGGCGGACCCCAGAGAGTGGGGGAGTCCTGGTTTGGAATGGAGGAGAACGTGGATAAATCCTGTCTGGTCCTCACTTTGCCCATCTGCAAACTGGGGGAGCCAGCACCCGGTTCTCTCCGGTTCATGGGGACATAGGGACCATGAACAATAGCGCGTCTTCTATAATCCCACGTGCTGGCACAGACTTTCACAACTGACGTGGGGACTGCGGCAGGCACAGTTCTGTGCAGGGGCAGGCCTGCTTACCACTGGGCAGCCATCAGAAGACTGGGCTGGGGTTAGGGTTAGGCTTGGGGCCTCAGAGGCCTCCCTCCTGGGGTCCCTGGGGAGAAGGATGCGTGACCACACAGCCCGAGTTATGACCTCTGCGGGAAGCGTCGGTGGAGGGGAATGGACTTGGAGGCGGCCTCTCCATGGTTCCTGGCACCCGAGAATCCCGTGAACTGCTTGGGACCAGCACCCTTTGTGGTATTCACGTGTTCGCACTCGTTCAATGCACACGCAAACCTGCCCATCATCTACTCCCGACCACATTGCAGCATTCTCTTCCCTTTCACACCCCCCACTCTCCCCAAACTGAAGCCTGCACTTGGCTTCACACACACTTGGTCACACTCAGATACGCAGTACTAACAACACAATAGCAATTATTGTAAGAGCACATTCATTGAGCGTTTCCTAGGTCCTGGGTGCCTCCCATACACCATTTAATGCCCCCAGGAACAGGCCCTATCATGGCCCAGAGGAGGTGAGGTCACTTGCCTAAGGTCACAGAGGTGGTAAGCAGAGGAGCCCCGCCCTGGGCACACAGGGGGCCCCTCTCCTGCACTACTCCCACGGGGACACACCCTGACCCCCTCCGGCTCCCCACTGCTTCGTTCCTGCCCAGGCTGCTGGGGGCCAAGGAGGGAGCGCTTGCCGCCTGAGTCCCTCTAAGCCTCACCCAGCCCTTGGTACACAGCTGAACAGACCAGGCTTGTCCAGACTCAGGCAGCCAGAGACACAGTAAATCCAGGCTGTTAACCACTGTCTTGGTTTCTCAGGGAGAGCAAGCACTTTCCCCACACCGGAGCTTCTGAACGGGAAGGGGTGGCACCGTCCCTTCCTTGACCCCCCTCCCTCCCTTCATGTCCCCTCTTTCTCCTCCTTCCCTCTCAAGCCAGCCTTGAGGCCTTACTTCTGTGTGCCTGGCACTGAGGTTAACACTGGGCCTCGGTGGGGAGAGTAGCGTAGGCTCCCATCATCGAGGGACCAACAGCTCAACCGGTCCTATGAGGCTAAGAGGATAGCCTTGCTCAAGGTCACCCCAGGAGTGGGCGGCAGAGCCAGGCCTAACAGCCAAGTCTCCTAAGCCAAGGTCAGGGCTTTGCTCAGGGAGACAAGCTTGGGCCCAACCACGAGAGCTAATGGTTGTCCGTACCCTGGATACGGGGCTCAGACATGGACCTCCTACAGAGCAGCGTGAACAGGAACTGTCACGCCACTGGGCTACCGTAGATGCCGTGGGCTCCGGGCATTTTGTAGGCTTTCTCTTCTTTACTCCTCCTGATGACCCAAGAAGATAGGTACTCTTATTAACATCTTTCCCCCGTTACAGGTAAGGAAACCAAGACTCACAGCTAGTCAGAACTAGCTAGTCAAACCCAGGCCTTTTTCTCTAAAACCCAAGCTCTGTCATGAGGCCATACAGCCTTGGATGAAGAAGGGATTGTGTCACCCAACATGGGAAGGCTTTGGCAAGCTGGGATTCAAGCAGACTTTTAAAAGGATGGGAGGAGAGAGGGGAGCATCCTGTGGGTACAGCTTAAAAGCCAAGGTACCTGTGAGCCCCGACATCAACAAGGGAACAGACCATTCTGAGGGGAGCCAGACAAGCTCTTGAAATCCCTCTGGTCCCTTCCTGAAGGAGGTTCTAATGGGTGAACTTGGCCCTGGTGCTCTGGTCTGGAGTGCTCTTAAGAACTGTGCAGGATTGGCCCCAGAGAAGCCCCAGGAAACCTCGAGCTGGGCAAAGTTCTCCCTGGCCTCATCAACCAGGTGCTGTGGAAGGAGGAGCCAAGAGGCCCCTAGTGACTGCGCCATCCCCGGAGAGGGACACTGGTGGGACAGGAGCAGGAACCAGACTCCGAAGGTCCTCAGGACCCGTGGACATCAAGCTCCCTGACACATGGAGCAACTGCAGCCCAAGATGCCAGGTTGGCGGAGGTGAGTGCCAGACGCTGGCAGATGGAACTCCACTTCTGCCGCTTGTCTCTGTCTGGGGTAGACAGGGCAGCTGAGACCAGCCCTGCGAGGCGCTCAGTTGAATCCCCAAATCATAGGCATTAGAATCCAGCGTGCTGTGGCAGGAACAGGGAGCGATTATGTCAGGAACCTCCGAACACACAAGCCTTCCCTTTCCACCCTGCTTTCTGGTTCACCGCCGCCGCCTCCTCCTGCCATTCCCAGCTCTGGTGACCCCTCCTTGGGGAAGCTGCCCAATATCTCCCCTCCAGCTCCTACCACACACCGGAGGTTTGGTCGAACTCCTTCAGAATGGCCCTTCTAGACCTGGGGCCTTGCCTAGTGTTGTTTGTAATTATGTTCTCATTTGTGGGATTACGTGATGGCTATTGGGCCCCTTCTAGCTGCGAGCTCCGAAAGGGCGGGAGATGAGTCATTCCCATTCATCAGGGTCCACAGGCCCCGGCGTATAGTAAGAGCTATTTGTTGAACAAATGAGTGAGTGGGCAGGTGTGTGCGTGCGTGTGTGTGTGTGTGCGTGCGCACGCACGCACAGTTGGGTAGATGGGTAGATGAGTAGAAGAGTGAATGTGTGGAAGGTGTTCATGAATGGGTGTTGGATGGGTGAGTAGGTGGGTGGATGGGTCGAGGGACAGAGGCATAGGTGAAAGGATGGCTGGGTAGAAGTTTGGAATGTTAAACTCTAAGAATATTAATAATCATAAAACTCTAGGTTGCTGAAGTCCTACTTTTAAAAATTGCATTATCCTGTTCGAATAGAAGAGCTCAGCATCCTGATTAGAAGGGGCAACTACAGAGCTCAGCTCCCTCATATGAGAGATGAGCAGACGAACTTAGAAAAGCGATGTAGATTTGTCCAAGACCACACAGCAAATCAGGTGACCCCCCCCATCCCTGTTTCCTAAACACCGTGCAAAACAGCCTCTGGGGAGGGGTCAAAGTCCCATGTTCCAGTCCAGTCTTTCTCATGGTTTCTATGTGACGCAGGACAAGTCATTGGGCCTCCAGTTCCTCTTTAGAAGAAAAGGTTTAAAATCTAGGGGTTTTTTTTGTGCTCTTGGGAAGGCCAGCCTCCCTGAACTTTGCCAGATCTGGGTACAGATACCCTCCCACACCTTTCTCAAAGCCCATTGGAGCTGTCAGAGTGGACACCAGGCTGCTGGGGTGGAGGGTAGGTAAGGTTCCAGATCTGGAGTGGGAAGACCAGTCTCCATCTCCCTCATGAGCCAGCCTGGCCCTCAGATCTACGTCTGGGCCTGATTTAGCACTCTCAGGGCGCCCCAGGGAAGAGGCTGTAGGGCCGAGTTTCTGGCTCCTCATCCCTTGGCTGGAACATCTACACCTGCCTGGACACCTGTAATCCCAGCTCCTGAAGCTGGGGAGGGGTAAGTTTAGTGGGGGAGAATCCCCTCAGAGGCAGTCTTGGGCTGGTTTGATCCCAGCCTCAAGGAAAAGGGGTTCTACATGTTGGCAAGAAAGAGTGCTTTGTGGTGGTCCTGGAAGAAAGTAGAGGTGTCCAGAGGCCCTGGACACCTGACTGTGGGAATCAGAAGAGGAGGGGAGTCTGGTGTGTGTGTGTGTGTGTGTGTGTGTGTGTGTGTGTGTGTGTATCAAAGGCAGAGACGGAGTCAGGCGACAGCCCCATGGCAGAGTATGGGGTGGGGTACAGGAAGGGGGCAAAGGACAGAAGAGGAAGCTGGAGTAGCAGTCACAGGGACTCCTGGGGCCATAAAGTCAGACTGAGGCCTCTAGACTTTATCCTCTAGAGAGTAGGAAAACTTCTTTTTGTTAAGGCTTTCCCATTTTTTTTTTTACCCTAAAAAAATTCCTATTGCATATACCATGTTAAAAAAAAAAAAAAAAAGCAATTGATACAACTGAATGCTCCCCCAAGTTCCCTCCCTAGAAGTGACCTTATTGCTAAGTCTTCTAGATCCTCCCAGAGATAGTCTCTGGTACATTTATTCAACGGATCCACCCCTCCTTTTGACACAATGGAAGCCTATGGGACACACTGTTTTATTGCAAAATATGCATTGCAGGTTTCCTGCCCAGCGGTGCTGTGGCGTGTGGACACTGCTCTTCATCACCCAGACCCTCCTAATGAACAGTGACATTTTTCTTTTTTTTTTTAAAGATTTTATTTATTTGACAGAGAGAGATCACAAGTAGGCAGAGAGGCAGGCAGAGAGAGAGGAGGAAGCAGACTCCCTGCTGAGCAGAGAGCCCAATGCGGAACTCGATCCCAGGACCCTGAGATCATGACCTGAGCCGAAGGCAGAGGCTTTAACCCACTGAGCCACCCAGGTGCCCATGACATTTTTTCCAAGGCCTTTGGTTCCACAAACAATCCTGGGATGAACAGATCCTCGTGCATCCACCTTTGAGCACGTGGGCCGGTAAACGCCGCCTGCATTCCCAGAGGTGGTCGTGCTGGGTTGAAGGGAACCAGCCCTCGGCACACTCCGTCTGCAGCCCCAAGCTGCCCCCGGCCAGTTTTGAACAGGGGGTGATAGGTTTCTAAACTCCGGTCGATTGTTTCTGAGGGAGGGGGTGGAAAGAGCAGGCTATGTGGTTAGGAGTCAGACAGTCTCAAGGTCGAGGCAGGGCTAGAAGATCCTCAAGGGAGGGTTCCTCAGGAGCCCCTGTGAGCTCCGGGCGCTGGGGCTCCCTGCAATGCCTAAGGGAGCCGGGGAGGAAGGGGCCCCAGTGGACGTGTTCCTTTGCTGCGGGGGAGGCCGCCGGGCCCAGGATTCGCAACCCCGAGGGGGCCACAAGCAGCCTAGTGGAGAGAGGACAGGCTGTCGGCAGCTGTGAGGGGCCCGAGTTCAGCCAAAACCCGTACGGAGGGCTGCCAAGAGTTTCTTCTTTTCATTTCTCCAAGTCTTTTGTTTTGGGCTGGGGCAGTGTCATCGTCATGTTTCTTATTACTTTACAAGACTCCCATCAAAGCGCCAGCCGTGCAGGCCCTTTGATGTCTAGGACGCAAAGGCTCTGCCTCGGGGAGAAGCATCCTTTCTGAGGATCAAGAGGGGCGTCAAGCTGCGATGGTCCCCAGGCCTTGCCCACCTGACATGCTCCCCCAGCTGCACGCATGCTGGGACCACAGGCTCCTGGAGGGAGTGTGCAAAGACCCTCCATGCCTGGCCCAGGCCCCTGTGGTGGGAGGGGACCAGAGGCCCAGAGTGGGGCAAGGGGCTACCCCAGGCTGCCCACCAAATTGGTGAAGTGCCCCCTCTCAGACACTGTCCAGACTCGGGGGGAGGCCACGAAGGGGATTTCTCCTGTGACTGACCGAATGTGTCGGTCATGTTGGTCCCTCAGCTTCCCCACTTTGCCTCCCAGAACCCTCCTGGTGCCAACGCATTGTTGGCAACTGAGGCAGGAGGGGCAGTTCCTCTGGGAGGGTTCAAATCCTGGGCTCTGTCCCTTTGAGCTGTGTGACCTTGATCAAGTTACTTAACACCTCCAAGCTTCAGCTTTCTCCTCTGTAAAACAGGGTGATGACATTCCCACCCCAGAGGGTCCTTGTGAGGGGAACGGAGAAGATTCCTGCAAGCACTTAGCATCATGTTTGAGGCAGAGTCTCAGAAAGACCAGCTCCTATCCTGGTTGTTGGTGGTGATGGGGTGGGGGAAGGGGTTTCTGAGCGGAGGGGCTTGTGAGGAGTAGCTTTGCTGACACAGGGGGCTCAAAGGAGGGACCACGGCCGGCCATCACTGCCTCCAGGGAATGAGATCGCCCTATGCCCCTCCCCTCGCTCCCCACCTCTGACTCCGAGCCTCTGCTGGAGGGTGTGGGGGCGGATGGAAACACCGTGCCAGGCGTGGGGTGGGGCCCGATGGGGTCTGGGCCAGGAGGCTCAAGAGGCAGGGGAGCGGTGTCTGGGAGGATGTGGCCTTGCAGCCCTCCCTCCCGGAGGCAGCCAGGGTGGGAAAGGGGGGGTTGGTTTCCTGGCAAAGCTGAAAAGCTTTGGATTTGACTTGGAAACACATTGAGAAGTCCCTGGCGGCTGCCTCCTCAGAAACAGCCTCTCTGAAGTTGAGCCCAGGCTGGGGAGGCTGTTTTATATAAAGGGGCTCGGGGAACCTCAGCGATGGAGGACAGGCTGAAGGCTCGCCCCAAGAATTGTAACACATGCCCCCAGCCACTGAGCCTCTGCGTCTCCTGAGGGCCTGCCCCGGGGGCTGGTGACTTCTAGGGCACAGGGCATAGGGCACAGGGGACCAAGGCAGGGAGGAAGGGACCCTGCCTAGGAGCTCACAGATGGGGAAGGGGGTAAGCATCTTCTCAGCTAGTCCCTTGGGCTCTGCCTTTCTGGTTTTTGTCATATCTGTGTTTAGCCTGTGATTCCACTTATCTAACATTTTTCTTTAAATCATCTCCTTTTAAAAATCTGAATACATTTCTTTAGAAAAGAACTTTGTCCTGCTGTTGCAAATGCAAGACTCCTATCCCTTGCCCCACAGAGTGACAACATCGAATAAAATAAAGGCAAAACAATCTTGTTCAATTCTAGCTAGCCTGGTGGGGGACGCCTGGGTGGCTCAGTTGGTTAAGCGGCTGCCTTCGGCTCAGGTCATGATCCCAGCATTCCGGGATCAAGTCCCACATTGTGCTCCTTGCTCGACAGGGAGCCTGCTTCTCCCTCTGCCTCTGCCTGCCACTCTGTCTGCCTGTGCTCCCTCGCGCGCTCTCTCTCTCTGACAAATAAATAAATTAAAAAACAAACAATTCTAGCTAGCTTGAGGCTTGCTCTCTCTTTGATAAAAACAAACGGGATTAGCCAACGTGAGAGAAAGACAGGCTAGCACCCACCTAAGACTGCCTCCTTAATTAGAGCTGTCAGACAAAATACAAAGTGCCCAGTTAAAATTAAATTGCAGGGCGCCTGGGTGGCTCAGTGGGTTAAAGCCTCTGCCTTCAGCTCAGGTCATGATCTCAGGGTCCTGGGATTGAGTCCCGCATGGGGCTCTCTGCTCAGATGGGAGCCTGCTTCCTCCTCTCTCTCTCTCTCTCTCTCTCTGCCTGCGTCTCTGCCTACTTGTGATCTCTCTCTGTCAAATAAATAAATAAAAATCTTTAAAAAAATAAAATTAAATTGCAGATAAACAGTGAAATAATATTTTCATATAAGTATATCCTAAATGTTGCATAGGCTATCCTCATACTTAAAGAAATTTGTTTTTGATCTGAAATTCAAATTTAACGGGGAATCCTGTATTTTTATTTGCTAAATTTGGCAACCCTCTCCTTGACGAATGAAAGACAGCTTTTGAAGGAATAATTTTCTCACTGCTGGGAGATTAGCTGTTTCTATGCAGTATCCCCGCGCCACCAAAAATAATCTTGAGAAAAGCTGTCCTGATTCCAGGTGGAGTGAGGGCAAGCAACAAGCACACGGGCATGGGGATTTGGAGGTGGGGAAGAGTAATGCCTTTGGGGGAAATTCTGGAAGGTTCCTTGAGCGAGAGGGTGTGGTCCTGGGTCCTAGCCAGGGACCAATGAATGCAGTTCTGTACCCCCTTCCCCCAGCGACCCCCAGGGCTGGGAGGACAGAGGACACTCCACAGGGGTGCAGTCTTAACCCTGCTTGTAGCCCACAAACGGGCTTGTGTTTGAGTAGTTGTGGCTTGTGAGCATGAGTGACTATGCGTTTGCTCAAATCACACCATCTCAGGACACAAAAGGGCTTTTGAGGGAGTCTTCTCCAATACCTCCCCTAGCCCCTGCCTGCCCCATGTGGGATTCTGAAACTCACTTGCACTTCTCCAGTGACGGGGTGCTCACTACCTCCTAAGACATCTCTTTCCATCTTTGGGCAGTGTTGGTGGTGAGAAAGCCCTTCTTTAGCCTGAACAGAAAGCTGACCTTCTGCTGGGTTTCTGTAGATTCACCTTGGCCCTCTGAACAAAGTGCTCCGCTCTTGGCCAGGACAGTCCTTCAGAGACCTGTCAGTCATGAGGGTAAGCCCTCCGAGTCTGTTCAAACCCTTTTCCCATTTCTTTGAACTCTCTGACGGCTTGATTTTTGGCTTCCTCATTTGCAGGGAAGGGCTTAGGACCTGGGATGGGGACACTGCCTGGGGTGGCCCTGACTTGTGCACTATCTATAGTCAGGGAGCAGGGAAGAGGTTGGTTGCCCGCGGACAATGCTGGGAGCAGAGGTGGGGACAGAACCCAGACGGGAGGAAAATGTCTTCCCTGCAGAGGCCCAGCTTGCCCGAATTGCAGACAGGTCCCTGGACACCTGGGGTCTGTGCCTGCTCAGCCTCTAGTTCACTGTGTGGCTTCGGGCCAGCGCCCTCTCCTTCCCGGGCCTTCCCTCTGCTCCATGCACCTGGAGCCGCTTGACCTATTCTTACAGGTAAAAACGCTTGTGGCTGTTCTGATTGTTTGGGGCTCTGCCCTGGAGTGACAAAGCGGGACAAAACAAGGTGATCCGTGAAGTCCAATATGGGGGAGGGGCTGTCCCTGCTGGGAGCGAGGAGGCACCCTGTGCGGGTAAGCTGGCCCCCACCGCGTTAGTCCGGCCTGCGCACTCGCACAGGGTGTTAGCCCACGCCCAGCCACTCAGGCGGCCAGAGGACAGAGGTGCTCTGTGGAGTGCTGTGCACAGGCCAAGACTCACAGGCCAGAGGCTGCTGTGGAAGGCAGCGGGGGAGGGGGAGGCTGGCTGGGCGGAGCTGGGGTGCAGATGGGGCTTCTCTGTGGGGGTGGGGGGGTGGGGAAGGTCTTCAGGAAACAAAACTGCGAGTCAGAGCTGGGGCCCAGCGGCTACACAAAGGGGCTTTCTCCCCGTCCCTTCAGGGCTGGGAGGCTGAGTGAGGGGAACGCTCAGAGGGCTCATATTGAATCTTCAAGCTGGGCAGGGTCTCCAAAAACCCACAAGTCCACCCCCTGGCCTTGGGACAGGCCGTCCTCAGAGAGGGCAGATGGTCAGAGAAGAGGGTCCTGCCACCTCCCGGCTCTCTCCTTTGGCCCCTGTTTCTGCTGCTGTCTCGCTGTGTGACTTTGTCCCTGCCCATCTCTCTGGGCCTCTGTTTCTCCAGCCGCGTGAGGAAGGACCGGGCTAGATGAGTCCTCCAGGTCCCACATTGATAAGAAGCTCTTACAGTTGGCAGAGCACTTTCCTATTTCCTGCTTAGTTTACCTCCCACCAGCCTGTGGCTAGTGAGGTGGGCATGGTGGGCGCTACCCCTCCAATTTTTTTCAAATGACAAAACGGAGGCTCCGAGAGAGGAAGGGGTCCTCCAAGTTCACACCAGGAGGTAGTGGCTGAGCCAGGCTCCCATGGCTGCATCCAGACCTCCATCTACCACCCTGGAGGTTTGCACACTCCCGGTTTGGGGGGAGGGGGAATGAGGGCATGGGTCAGAGAAGACGCGATCCTTCCATCGTTTCCCTTGCCTGTTTTCTACATGGATTTTTATGTAGGAAGTACTTTGTGGGGACAATATTTGCATCCGAGGGAAATGAAAGCCTTATGCTCTCCTTGGACTCCTCAGGTGAGAGTTGAAAAGAACCCCCTTTCTCAGCTGCATAGCTTTACTTGGGGTTCAGGCAAGAGCTTCCCATGTCTAATGGAAATGAAGGGGATTTGCATTTTTAAAAAAACCTTTTATTTAAATATAATTAAATGAACCTAGTGTATGACTAGTTTCAGAGGTAGAATTCAGAGATTCATCAGTTGAGTATAACACCCAGTTCTCCTTCCATCAAGTGCCCCCAAATGCCCATCACCCAGTTACCCCATCCCCCCACCCACTTCCCTGCTTTTTTTTTTTAATCAGAAACATTTAATGTGTGACGGTGTTTGGGTGAAAATTGGGAATTTTCACAACGCATAGAACCACAAAGTGTGAAGGTGGTAGTATCAGGAAGTATTCATGGTGGAAGGATATTCAGAAACTATCTGGTCCATCCATGCCTCCCTACACTGTACTGAAGGGACACCAAGGCCCAGAAAGAGGAAGGGATTCGGCCCAGGTCACCCAGCCTCAGTGGCAGAGACAGGACTAGAACTCGGGTCTCCTGACATGTCCCAGTTTCAGCACAGGCCACTCTGGAGAGGCAGTGGGGTAGAGGGCCAGGGAAGGGGAAGAAGAAGAGGGGGCTAGGGGCCTGGGGACAGTCAGACAAGAGGTATTTGGGGTCCAGCCGCCTGCTGATAAGAGACCCACAATGCCATTCCAAAAGGATATTTTATCAAGATGTCATTTTTCCCACTGCACGCTATTTTCTTTCTCGTGCAGACCATGCCGGCCTTTGTGATAAGACGCCTAGACATGTTCACACTAAGGCAGCCAAAACATGAGGCAGGAGGAAAAAAATTCCCTTCTTAATCTGTCCTCCCCCAGCCCATTAACCCCACCCCCCTTGTTTCCTCTCATTCTCTGCAAGTTCTCATGCCCCCCCCCCAACCCAACCCACCCGGCTGGCTGGCCTCTTCCTGCTTTCCAGTAAGCCAGCCCAAAGGAGCCAGGAAGGTATGTGGCCCGGAGGAGGTCAAAGGACAGAAGTACGGAGGGGCTTCCCCTGGGAAAAGAGGCCCAGGCTCTCCCACCACCAGCAAGGGCCAGGTGGAGTGCAGGGGACATGTTGTTTACAGGCTTGTCCTTGGAGCCTTCTCCCTTCCTGCCCTCCCCTCCTCCCAATCCCTACAAATGAAACACAGAACTTTCTAGTTGGGGATTTAAGCTGGAGGTGATTAGAGTTTCCCCCACCTGCAGATTCCCTACTCCATGACCCCAGTTCCTGACCTTCTAATCCAAGGGCCAATGGGAAACTCTGGGGAAGAGGCTATTCTGCCTCCTTCCATCCATAAAAACTCCCAGACTTAAGAAATCTGGCTAGACAGGAGATGTGGGACCAACCAGCCAATGTTGGACCAGTCTCTTCTCCTCGCTAAGGCTCTTCACACCTCAGTTTCCCCATCTACCCATTAAGGGAGGGGGTTAGATTCATGTCCTGGCACTGAAATTCTCCTTCTGGCTTTATCATAAAACGATGTTCTAGCCCAGGCCCCCTGGGCGCTTGGCAAGTTGGCTGCATGGCCCCCATGTCTCAGTACCCCACCCCTGCTTTGCTCAGGAAGTCCACCCCGCCCTCCACATCTGGATGGAATTTACCCCCCAAAGCAACTCAATTACCGGAGATCAGATCAGGACGTCTCATGTGTCAGAGGGGGCCCTGGTGAAGGTTGCTCTGCCAGAAATGAGGGCTCCTGGACCTGTGGTCCACCCTTCTCACAGCTGGGGTGCTCGCCTGGGCCCATAGGAGGACAGGGCCTGGGGAGCAGTGTCCTGCTGAACAGGGGGTTGGGGACACAGAGGGGCTGCCACGTCCCACTGTGGATCAGGCCCCCCGTCCATTCAAGACATGAGTCAGCACATAGAGGCTGGAAGGTGAAGGAAGATGGGGTTTGAATTTTAGACCAACTGGTCTGGCTCCGTGCGCAGCTGTGGAATCCGCAAGTGTGTTGACCCATATGGCTTCTCCTGACGTTCCGATCCCTAGCAGGGAGCCTGGATGGTAAAGGCTGGTGTTTACTTGTAAGGCTCCGGCAGTGACGGTCAGGGATGGAGTGCTGTGTCCCAGGATGCCCAGCTCGGGAAATTCAGGTGATCCCTGCTGTCTTCCTGCAGCTTCTGCTAAGTTGGCAAGTGGGAAGCAATGGGCTTTGGGGTTTCCTCTTTGTTCAAGTCTACATTTAAAACCTCCTGTGCTTAGGGACGCCTGGGTGGCTCAGTTGGTTGGACGACTGCCTTAGGCTCAGGTCATGATCCCAGAGTCCTGGGATCGAGTCCCACCTCGGGCTCCCAGCTCCACAGGGAGTCTGCTTCTCCCTCTGACCTTCTCCTCGCTCATGCTCTTTCTCACTGTCTCTCTCTCAAATAAATAAATAAAATCTTTAAAAAAAAAAAACAAACAAAAAACCTCCTGTGCTTAAAAAAACCCCCAAAAACCTCCTGTGCTGATCCCATTGTTAGTGAACTGTGTTCCTGGACATCAGGCCTCCCCAGCCCTCACCATCCACAGACACAGAGGGGTCACTGAGCCCTAGAGTTCTGGGCTGAAGTGAGCTACGCCCATCAGTTTAGTAACCGCCAGGAGTCGGGGGCCACCAGATTGCCCGAAGGATTGGAAACAGAGCGAGTCAGGGGTATTAGCGGCAGAATCACGCCTATGAGTGCCTACTGCGTTCCAGGTGGCCCACCATGGTTATGGGGTCCGTGTGAGCTGGGCTGGGCTTGCCAGGCTGGGGGGGTAGTACACGCACGTGCATACATCCACAGCCCACCTCCTTCCATCACTGAATCTCACCAGGACCGCTCCAGTGTTCAAGCCAACAAATATCACTAATGCCAGTTAAGAACACAGCACTGTGCTCAGCTCTGCTGTGTGGAGAATGAAATGTCTGAGGCCAAATATCCCTCCCCCAGGGGCTCCCACTGTTGATGGGGATAGAAAACATTGACTTGAGAGCCAGTTATGAGCAGAAGCTGGAGCCCGGCAGGCCAGGCTGGAATACCAGCTCTGCCATGGCCGGGGCGGGGGTGGCGGGGGAGCGGTGAGGAGGGCTTCAGGCAAACAGCTCAGCCTCCCTACCAGCCTCAAACGGTTGTCAGAAACAAGCAGGCAATGCATGGTAAGCACCAGCATGGTACCTGATCCAGAGTAAAGTGCTCCACGAATGGCAGCTTTATGATCACCCGATGAAGCAATTAGCATTTCAACAAGAACCTCTCACTTACCTGGAAACCCTCCTACTTCGCAGAGCCCAGCCAAGAACTCATAGAAATCTTCCTTTCTAAAACGGCCTCTGAGGGGTGCCTGGGTGGCTCAGTTGGTTAAGCATCTGCCTTTGGCTCAGGTCATGATCCCGGGGTCCTGGGATCGAGTCCTGGCTCAGTGGGGAGTCTGCTTCTCCCTCTGTCCCTCCCCCTGTTTATGTTCTCTCTCTCTCTCTTTCTCTCTCCCAAATAAATAAATAAATAAAATCTAAAAAAGAAAAAAAAAAGTCCACTGAACTGTTGCCGGTAGAGTACCCAGTATTCGAACCAAAGCTCAGGGGCCTTTCTCCCCAGTAAGATGATGGTGGAAGTGAGGGCAGTACTAGTTCAGATCACTTGGGGGCAGGAAGGCTTCCCAAGGCCTGAGGGTGCCAGGCTGACATGGGTCTGGGTTGGGAAAGAGTCAGGAGGCAGAGGTGGGGACCAGGTTCCCAGGAGTCTTAACTCATTGGCTGCCCTGGGCCAGTGGGAACTGCTGAGAGGTCACTGTGGGGGGTGGCAAGACGCAAGGCCTTCTTCAGGAAGCTGACTCTGGGGGTTAACGCAGGGTACGGCGAGGGGGCACTGGCTGGCAAAGAAGCCAGTCAGGGCCCGTTGGAACCCAGACAGGATTTAATGCCAGGATCCATCCACAGCATGAAATTCCAGACAGGAAAATCACCACGTACTTGGCAAAGCCCCCCCTCCCCATCCTTTATATCCCGTGATCTTCATAATTCAGCGAAATGGTTCTCTCCACTTTGCAGAGGAGAAAAGTCATGTCCCTGGAGAAGGGGCTTTGTCTAGGTGTTAGTGGTGCAGTGAGGCCAAGAACCCAGGCCTCTAGCTCCTGCGTCAATGCCCCTTCCTCATGGAGGGTTCGAGGGAGCTCTATCTGCCTATGCTTATTAAATGTAGAGGCTTTCGAGAACAGCCGAGCCCTGCAGTCTTGGGACAGGGTGGGGTCTGGGCGATGAGTGAGACCCTAGAGGGTTACAGGCACTAACTCTGGAACCAGGGAATCCTGCCTGGAGGCTCAGCCCCGTTACTTACTGGCTGTGTGGCCTGGAGAAATATCTGAACCTCTCTGGGCCACAGCCTGCCACAGGGGCTGCTCTTTCTCTTCCATGAGCCCTGGGAGGGAGTGGACCTGTCTCACAGTAAATGTCACAGCCCCCACACCTGGTGGGGGGCTCGAAGTACCATAGAAACTCAATGTCATCGCAATAGATCATTCACGTTTGTTATGGGCACTTGCTCTGTGTAAAGTATTCAATTAACTGGCGGGTGAGACCATTGGTGGGAAGGGACTGAGCATAACAGGAGTGGGGAGCAGAGGCCACTGCTGGGGGTGAAGAAACATCAGTCAGGGGGACTACAGAACAGGAGGAAGGGGCCCCTGACTTGAAGGAGCTGGGGAACAGCCCATCAGCAAAACATGCCAGCAAGCACAGGGTCTGTCACTCGGCTGTCATCTTGCCATGTGACTCTGGCCAAGGCCCAGCCCTCACGAGGCCTCCGTTTTCCCTCGGGGAGAACAGATGGAGGGCACAAGGGACTGAGAGTTGAGCTGTCAGGGAGGGAGTCTCCCTCACCTGAGGTCTCCAGGCCTGTTGGGATCTGCCAACCTGAAGGGGATTTCCTGGGGCCGGCCCTGCTGACGTCTCCACTGGATGCATGCCCAGAGTTGGGGGGGGTTGCCCAAAGCAGCGCTCCAGTGGGAAAGGCAGGAGGGCACGCTCCCAGCCCATACCTTGGCCCTCCTTCTGGGGCCCTGGGGTCTCCCCACCCCCAACCCGAGGTAGGGAAGTGGGGGATCCCTTCTCTCAAAAGAAGAAGGCACTGCCCCTATGCTCAAGATCCTGATTTGCTGTGTGACCTCAGGCAAGTCCCTGCCCTTTTCTGGGCCTTGGTGCCCTTTCTCAGAAACGACAAGGCAAAGATTTCTAAGCTTTTTTGGAACTCTGACACTCTGGGGTCTTGCTGGGAGTTGAGAGAAGTGGGGGGGGGGGTGCTTCCTGGGAAAGAGAACTGGGGTGGAGGCTGGATTCCAGAGGCTTGTTTCCCTGCTCTGAAGTGGAAGGTAGAGGGAGTGGAAGGTAGAGGGGGTGCAGGGAGGGTGGGGGGAGAAAAGGAGCCCCAAGGCCTCCAGGTGGTTATAAGAAGGGCAAGGCGAGCCTGAGGTTTTGGAAACATATTTACTTTTAAGGGTCTGGTGTCACTGGGGGCTTTCTCTTTGGGTTTTGAAATGCTCCAGAAGTCGGCACTTGGCATGTGCATGTTTGCCGAGTGGAATATGGGCTGTATTTATTCATCCTTTAGCGGGAGCCCTTAAAAATATAGACGGTTAATGTCTTCAGTATGTATGAAATATCCCATATGCTCGGAAACAAAAGGGGCTCTGTTATTAAAGTTTCATTTCCACACGCCCCCTCCCCTCCCTCCCGCCCGCCCCCCTGACACCCTGCCCTCCTTCCATCCCGCTCAGCCTGCTCCGAGACAGAGCGAGAGCGAAGAGGCAGGCGGGCAGTCGTGGCCGGAGGCCCGGGTACAGCTAGTACCTGCACAAGTGGGTGCAGAGTCTGGCTCCAGGTGAGGGGGAGACTGTGGGAGAGGAGATCAGGGGTCTTCCAGGGGAAAGGGCCCTCTGGGGTCCCTGGGATGGCCAGTGGAGGAGCGGGGGCCGAGGTGGCCCTTCTTGTGGGCGCCTGTGGGGCCGGGGCCCTGGCAGGGCCCGGCTGTCTGGGACGGAAATGCCCGCTCTGCTGCTAACTGAAACCACATGTGTCTCCCAGGCAGCGGGACAGAGACGCCGCCAAGCATGGGGCTGGGGACTGGGGGCGGGGGGGGGGGCGGGGTGCAGGAGGAAAGAGGCAGACTGGCCCCGCCGTGTGCCTAGGGTGGGTGGTGGGGTAGGAAGGGTTGGGGTCATTTGCATCTGTACAAATGAGGGCATGTCAAGAAATGTGTGTGAATGTCTGAGTTCTGTGTGTGTGCCTGTTGGATGGCTGAGTATGTGTGTGTGAGCATGTCTGTAGGACAGTGCGGCCCCGTTCACAGGGCCAGACTGGCCTCCCTCTTGGCCTGCTGTGGCCAGAGTCCTGGGCAGACTCCTACCTATCTCCTAGCACCTGGGAGCCTGCTAGCTGCCCGCTGGAGGGGTTCCCTGGGGTGAGGAGGCACCCCAGCTGAGTTGGTGCTGGTCTTTCTATGTGGGGACACCCTGTGACCGCCATCCTCCTTCCTTTCTTTTCCTCCTACCTAGTTCAGCCTTCCTCATACCTGCAAACCTCTGCCTATTTGCCAGAGAGAAAGACTGAGGCACAGAGCAAGGGGCCGATAACGGCCTCCTCTCCCATGTCTGTGGTCCTCTTTTTCAGAGGGCTCACTTCCAGCCACGTGGCATCCTCCCTGTAGCCAAGGAAGGTGAGGAAAGCCAGTCTAAGAGAGGGGACAGCTTTCCCGCAGCATCAGGGAGAGAGTAGTGGGGGCTGGCAGCTCCAGAAGGGGTCAGAGGAAAAAAACTGGGACAAGGGCCAGGCTTCCGGGAAGAGGCCGGGGGCTGCCCTCAGATGCTGTGGCAAACAGGGGCACCTGGGGGCACCAGTGACCTGAGTCCTGGATCCTCTCTCCCTAAAGAGTGAGACTTGCTGGAAGCAGGGCTCCGGATTCTGGTGGTGGCCCCGTACAACCTTGCTGTGGAGGTTGGACAGGTCTCTTCCCTTCCTTGGGCCTCAGTTTCCCCATCCCTACAATGGCAGATTTGGGCCAAGACAGTATTTCCCCAAGTGTGGAATGTGGATGGTGCCACGTGGACCACTAATTTTGGTTTTCACAAGGCTTGTATGTTATTTTCCACCTACATGAGGGAAAAATACATAAAAACGTATTAGATAAAAGTATGGACTACTCGAATGAAGACAGGGGAACGTTCCTGGGGTCCTGTTCATTTTGGCAACAGCTCTCTTGGTGCTTCTCTCATTTTAAATCCCCAGAAGAATGTTTGGTCGGGGTGTCTAGGACCCAGTGTGATCTGTTTATAAACCATTCTTTGGCCCCCACAAATTAGCAGTTTTATAATTCTGTGATAAGAGTGAAAAGCCCAATTGTCACATACTGTGTGTGTGTGTGTGTGTGTGTGTGTGTGTGTGTGTGTGTGAAGGGACAGGGGATGGAATGGGCAGACCTGGGAAAAAGATCAGCCCATCCCAAGGTCAGGGCTGGGTGCCCAAGGTCAAAGGCGGAGAGTTTGGGAAAGAGATTGTTCCCTGACATTTTCAAGGGCTTTATCCGGCCTCAGCCTTGCTTTGAATCATAGGGTTGGGCGGGTAGGCGAGGGGCCACCCTGGCTTTAGCCTTCCTGCCATTCAGCCTTGACACCCTGGCTACTTAGCTGTGTTTTATGTGCCAATCCAGGACTGCCCTGGCACGGGGGAGGTGCCCTGGGAGGATGCAGGGGGTGTGGGGAGCCTGTGGGTGGAGCCCCTGATCACTTCTCCAGGCTGGGGTGCTTAGTGCTAGTGCCATTAAGGATGTACCCCCGCATATCCCCTCCTTACCATGTGGCTGGCTGATGCTCTCATTGTTACTCATGACAATGACTATCTATCCATGGATCTTCATCGGTGATGGGTCTCATCAGTAACTCTAGGCAAGCACGACCCTGCCTGGCTGCAGGAGGCACAGCTTCTGAGACGGTCCTTTCTGGTCTTATCCTGCAACAGGCAGAGGGCCCCACAGATTGGCTCCAGGATGTGGACAGCATCTGTGGGTGGGGATGGATTTAGGAGCCCTTCTTGGGGAGGCAGCAGGTGCAGAGGAAGGAGCCCAGGGCAAGTTCCTTGCACTGCCAGGGCCTCAGTGTCCACACCAGCCTCAGGAGACATTGCTCCCAGCAAGGCTGCAGTCATTCCCTAGCTCTGTCTGAGGATGGGGCGACCTCCATCTACTTCTAGGGGGTTCTTGTTTCTCTGGAAGGTTGGGAGTTTTAGGGCTGGGCTCCCTGGAGCAGGGGTGGGCCACATGGAGGTGTCCGCATTCCTTGGGGACCAGGTTCGCTTGGGGCCTGGACCAGCTGTTTCAAATCCTGGACAAGCAGCCGGCCAGGGTCAGGGGCACAGACCCTGCTTTCAGAACTTATCACATTCCAGGAGGCCTTCAGTGGCCTTGTGGGCCCTGCGGAACTACCAACAGCTACACCCAAGGCCAAGGGCAAACAGAAGCCTACTTTATGAGGCACCGGGCAGCTTTCTGGGCATCATTATAGAGAGATCTGCCTGGCCGGGGAGCGGGAGGTGGGGCCTGCTGCGTTGGTAGGAACGGGCTTTCAACAACAACACTTCCTAAAGTAACATTGCCATTTAGAAGACAAAACTGTTCATGCGACCAGCGTCCACTCAGACATGTAACCCTTGCCGAGCTACAGGGAGGCCCTGAGCACTCCACTTCCTTAGACTTCACCTTGATTTCTGGGGCAGAGTGTGTGTGACAGCAAGGCTCCTTCCCGGCAGAGTCGCACCCAGGTCAACCAGTGATGATACCAACTTCAGGCAGAGGGAAAAGCGTGCATTTGCTGTGGGGTTAGGAGAAAAGAGAAGGAAGAAAAGCGGTCAGGAGGGCCTGCGTTCTGCTCCTGCTGCAGCCGAGGGACCTGGTCGGGTCACTGCTCCTCTCTCAGCTCTGCTTTCCTGATCTGTGAAATGGGTTGGCAGGAACCTGAGCTGACGATACAGAAGCCAGCATCAGGCCCATCAGTGACTCTGCTGACGAAAGAGGGTGTCGCCATCACCTCACGGAGGGGAGAACGGGACCGAGAGTGCTTCCCCTGGGAGGAGGGGAGAGCATCCACTCTCTCTGAGCCCTGTCTGTACCCGGTCTGTAACTTCGAGCAGCCTCCTGACCTCTCTGAGTCGCCATTTCCCCGTCTGTAAAATTGGGGCAGTGACAGCACCTGGCTCGCCAGGTGTCTGTGGGGTTTCAGTGAGCCAACCCAGCAGGTAGTAAGCGCTCAGCGACCACGCCCTGGCTGAAGGGGGACCTGGAGGCCTGGGGCCGGGGCCTGGCTGGACTCAGGGGCCCTCACCCCTCAGAATGCCTCCAAACAGTCCCTCTGGTCCCTGGGCGGGGCCACAGCCTTTACAGGTAGTATAGTGGGTGGCCGGAAGCTCGGGGAGGCCCGAGGATGGCTTCTGCTTGGGGACTGGCCTCGGATCTCGCCACAGACACTACCAAAAACCCCTCCTGGGGGAACGCTGTGCCCCATCTGGGGCAGTGGCGGTTCTAGCCGTGCTCTTCTGTAGCATGGCCAGCAGGATCGTGGGGCGCCTTCCTCCAGGAGTGAACAGGAAGACTGAGAACCCCTTCAGAGAGGGAAAGGGGCCTGTGTGGGGTTGTAGCAGCAAAGCAGGGGCTAGAAAACCTTGTGAGGAGGGTTAAGGGAGGGCCCTGTACCTACCCTGCCAGGGCCTCCCTCCAGCTCTGCTCCCTGGAAGCAGGAACCAGCTAAAGGGAACCGGAAAGGAGAGAGAGAAAGCAAATAGAGTCGGAGAAAAGCCTGGAGCTTGGAGCACTGGGGTTGTTTGGTCTGGTGGAGCCACCTCCTAGGCCACTCCCAGCAGCATTGCACACGGTCTCCCCAGCTGCCCCACACACGTGCACATACATGCACATACACATGCAGAGACAGACACCCACACACAGCAGCACACAGGCGTGCAGACCCACGCCGATGCACAGATAGACACACGGAGACTCACACATGCATATAGTCACACAGAGAGACATGCACACATACACCCATGCACACGAAACAGATCCACGCACACAGGCACACACGCGGTGTGGCAGCTGTGAGCTGGAGGGCAGGTGCTGAGATAGAGGGTTTCTGGAACCCCTGGCTCAGCCCTTCGCTGCAGCCACAATAACACATACCATGTATTTACTGGTGAGCTCAAAGCCCTTTACTTCTATGAACTGGTTTCAATCCTCACAGCAGCCCATTGAGGTGGGCACTGTAATTAGTCCTGGTTTGCCTATGGGAAAACAGATGTGAGAGGCAAAGTGACTCAGTCAACGTTGTGCAGTTTTTCCAGCAACCCCCACCCCCCACAAAGCAGACCCCCAGAACATGGGGCCCATTGGCTGAACGCTGCCCCCTGCTGTGTCTCGGAGGTGCTAGGCTGTGGCTCTGGGCCAGGCACCGTGTTCAGCACTTTGGCCCCCGCTGCCCTCGACAGCCCTCCAGCAAGCGGAGGTGGCCCGTTTTCTCAGGCCCAGGGAAGGGAAGGGCCCTGCCCTTGGTCACAAAGAGCAGAAGGAGCGGGGCTGGATGACTTTGAGCGAGCTGACGGAGGCTTTAGGGTCCAGGAGAGGCGGGGGTTCAGGGAGGGACAGACAACCGTATCTGCAGTTAGGCTCAGCGCCTACGGCCTCCTCCTTCGGCATCTTCTGTCACAGCTCCCTTTTTGCCACCTGCCCCAACCCCTGAGACTGTCACCCTATTGCCCTAGATCTGTGCGTCCGGGGCCCCCACACCTCCCGTTTGTTCAGCCAGCCAGCCATTGCCCTGATAAGCGTGTTCAGAGTTTCCTTAATAACAGCTTTGGATAACTGTTGACAAAACATGTTTCCCTTCCATTATTTTATTTTATCCTGTATGTGCATGTATGTGTTGGCGGCTGGGGGGTGGGTTGTCAGTGGTGATTATTATTTTCTTTTAACTTGACTCCACCACTCACAGAGAATCCTTTGCATAGATGGTCAGACTTACCAAAATGCAGATCAGAATCCGCCACTGGGCTCGACATGGCACAGCGCAGGTCCACAGTATGGGCGATGTGGCATGAAAGTAGCAGTTGTAGAGTGAGGTCTTTGTGATCCCATGGGGACAATGCGACCCAGCAGAAATACGGCTATGGAAAGAAAGGGAAAAAAGGCTAATGTGCTTGGCCGCGTTGGTGATGATGGAATGCCTGAAGCGAAGGCAGTGATGGTCTGTACTGGTTTGGTTTTCCTGGAATAGTGGGGTCAGTTCACTTCCGAGAATCTGATAGACTGGGCTGACAGTAGAGGAGGGTGACCAGGATGGGAAGGGGTCAGAAAACTCGTTCCTGGTGGAATGTTTGACGGGACTGAGGTTTAGCTTGGAGGAAGGTTAGAAAAGAGGGCTGAAGTGGTTCCATCAGGCTCAGACGATGGGATTATGATCAGTGGGGTGGGGCGAAGGGGGCTACCGGAAGAGCGATTTCACCTCAGCAGAAAAGGGGCACTCGGGATGGAATGAATGAACTTCCCCTAGGGAATGTGAGTCCCCTGATGCCAGAGGTGAACAAGCCAAGGCTGAGGGCCCTGAAGGAAAGGGAATCCAAGAATCAGATGGGGGGCTTTAGCTCTTTCCAGTCCCAATATTCGGCCACTGTGCACCAGTGTCTCCTGACTTTGGCTCCTCCCACAGGGGATGCTGAAGCTGAGGGGTCCCCGGAGCGGGGGGGGGGTGGTGGTGGTGGGTATGTTCCCCCAGCCAGCTGTGTCCATGCCACACAGCCTCCACCCTCCCCCACCCACTGCCCTCCAGGATCAAGGCACAGAATCTTGGATGAGGAAGATCCACACACTTACCAGAGTCAAAGGAACCCTTGGCAAGCATCTTATCCAGCCTCCTCACTTTGGGGAGGGGTAAACTGAGGCAAGAGAGGAGAAAGAGCTTGCCTGAGGTCAGTGGCTCCTAGAAGATGGCAGATCATAACTCTGGCTTGAACCCGGGTCTCCAGCCCCAGGTGCCTGCTTCCCTGCCTCACCAGGCCACTGATGGACTGACAGTCTGATTCCCCATGTCAGAGGAAGTTTCCAGGTGGAACCAATCCATCCCCTTTCCACACCCCACAGTGTCTCTCATTTGAGATCTGCGCCGCAGGCATTGCGGGAGCCCCTACTGGGTGCCAGGCCTGTGGTCCTGGGGATGATAGCTGCCACATTAGAGCAGAAAGGGTGCTCTTTCCTCTATCGTTTACAGAGTGCCCCTCACAATCTGTGATTACCTGGCTTATTTAATCGTCTCCTCGTGTTTCATCTGTCTTCCCTGTCCTCCCTGCTCTCAACATTTCCCAGGGGAGTGACTTGTCCTGGCTGTGCTCATGGCTCATAGAGCAGCCCTGGTTCAGCACGTGCTCCAAAATTGCTTGCTGAATGAATGAATGAATGAATGAATGAATGAGTGAGTGAATGAATGAATAAACGGTGAGCAAAACTGACAACCCTTGTGGAAGCCCTTGTGATAGCCCGGCTGCCTCAGGCCATCTGTCCACGCTGGACTGCTTGTAGGCAAAACCATGTCTGCTTTACCTTCTTTTTCCCCCACAGTGTCCTGCAGGATGCTGGCCCCCAGGGGCACCTGTAAGTCTTTATTATATTTAGTTGGGTTGAATGAAAATTTGGGAAAGGGAAGGATATGGTGGAGTGAAGCAGTGTCAGAGCCAGGAGCCATCTTCAAAGATCATTTCACAGTGCCTCCCTGACCCACATTCAATTTTCTGGCCACTTCTAGAGCAGCCTGCCGAGGAGTTTCCCAGCTTCTGCTTGGTCACCGCCAGTGACAGGGAGCTCGGCATCTAACGAGGCATGATAATCCAGGGAAATCACTTAGCCGAGTGCCAGATGGTCCCCTGATTGCTGATTTTTAATGGATTCTTTGTCCGCACCAGGACGCTAAATCCACACCAAAGTCACAAGAGGTAATTACGATTATTATCCTCATTTGACAGATAAGGAAACCGAGGCACAGTTATATAACTGGCTCAAGGCCTCCCAGCTGGTAAGTGCCAGAGTACAGAATAGGACTCAAAGCCCAGGACCATGGCATTGGAGAGTATGTCCTCCTGACCTCCATGCCAGCACTGTTTATTGAAATAATGCAAGTACTTATGTAATTGTAAATTTTCTAGTAGACAGGCTACCCAAGTAAAAAGCAACAGGTGGGGTAAAAGAACTCAGGGGATTTATTTTAATAATACACATTTATTGAAGTCCACGATAGCATCATTTCATCATGTAATAAATCCTTAGAAAGTTACCAGTGAGACATCTTACATTCGTCCTTGGGTACACAAAACCTTTGCGGTATCCTTCCTTGACAGTACAGCTCAAGGTAAACTCCCCGCATCCCAAGGGCTCGGTAACGCAGGCGGCGCGTGGCCGTGGGATCAGAGAGCATAGCTCCATACCAGACTGTCTGTCAAGAGCCTGATGTGGTATGTCCTAGTGCATAGGAAGAATCCAGTACATACTGACCAGTATATTTTTACTACTGATTTTCATTTTACTACTGTTTCATTTTCAGTAGTCCAGGGCAAAGCTAGGCTGAGGCCCCAAGCCCTTGGCATAAGCCGGATATCTCTATTCTTAATCTGAGTCTTCTAAATCAGCAGCTCACTGTCTCCCAGGCTAAGCCAAACTTCATGGATCCTTGGCTTGTGAGTTGAGAAGAGCTGGGCTCCTCATCTCTAGGAGGGGAGGGAGAGGCCTGGCTGAGACCTGTTCATCTCCCAGCTGGCCAGCTGAGTACCAAATGAAGTGAGGCCTTCTTGGGGTGTATAGGCTTGTGCCCATCTGCACTGGAGCATGGCGGGGGATGGGGGGTGTCCAAGAGCACTTATGGAAGGGAGAGGGCCGAGATCCTCCTTCCATAGTCCCTGGAGGAAGCATCTCCTGCACATTTTAGGCAGACTGGGCCTTTAAATAGAACCAACCAACCAACCAACCAACCAACAAAGACTCCCCACTACTGTCCCCTTCTTTTTCCTAGTTCCTGGACAGCTGCTGAGTGCTTGCCAAGGGGCAGGCAATGTGAGCCAGCAGTTCCCAACCCTGTCTGCATGTTGGAATCACCTGGGGAAATTTCTAAATACACGGGTGCCCCCGGCCTACCTCCCTAGGCTGTAACTGAGTTGGCCTGGGGGATGGCCAGGGCTTTGGTGTGTGTAAAAAGTCCTCCGGGGATTCAAACATGCAGACGGGTTTGGAAACCGCTGTGCTAACCCTTAGGGGTACAAGCTTATTTAGCCTGACAGTCGCTATGCTGTCCATGTGGTTATTGTTCCCACTTTGCAGATGGAAAAAATGGAGGCTGGCAGAGTTCCGGTGGAGAACTGGCCCAAGGTCAGCCAGCCAGGAAACAGGCAGCGTAGGGATTCACTAGTCGTAAGCAGTGGTGGACTGATAAATATTGACAACTGGTTCTCCAGGGGGGAAAAAAAAGCCTGATCTGTAGCATCTGCCTGTCTCTATGGTGTGACAACTCCCCCCACGGCCATTTTCGAGCTATGAAAGTTATGTCGCCAAGTGCAGACTTGGGAGGAAATTACAGGTCGGCTATCGGGTCGGTATGGCCCGCTTCAGCGCAGGGCTAGGCCACGCTGTGTGGGAAGAGTCCGATGGAAAGGGAGGTAGCTATGGTTAGTCATTTCCTGAGTTTTTAGTCATAGAACTCTTTCTCAACTGAAACTTTTGAGAACCCCAATATATCCTACATAAAAAGAAGTATGTTATTAGCAGAATTTTATTTTATTTTATTTTCTGCTTATTTTAAGCAGAAGCTTAAATCTTAATATAATGGGTTTGTTGAACGGGGGAGGGCAGCAGGGCGGGGTGAGGTATTTATGAGTGAGGACAGTAGGTGGCGCTCTACTCAGAGCCAGGAGCCTTGTACTCCAAGCCCACCTCAGACCTTCACTGCCGGTGTGGCCTTGGGCAAGTCCCTGCCCCTGGGGCCTCTGTTCTCTTGCGTTTCCAGGAGACTGGACTGCATGCAGAACCCCCCCGGGGTGTGGTTTTCCAGGTCGGCCTTGACCCTGCAGCATCCCCCTCCTGACCCCAGCCAGCCTTGGCCCTATATTTATAGCCATGACTTCAGTCCTTTTGGTTCTGCCCAAGCTGGTTCCCTGGCCCACATATTTATAAACCCAGCAGGGCAGAAATAGATGTGACGTGCATGGGATTTGGCTGATTTTGTGAGCAGGCTGGATTTGAGGCGTCCATTTGGAATGGGCTTGAGTCCTCCAGCATCCTGGGTGCTGGGACTCATGGGCAATCTGCAGCAGGAGAGCCACTTGGTACCCCCAAGCTCAGCCCTGCAACCGTGTGGTTGGAGGGGGTCACCGAGGCCCCGGAGTGGAGGGATGTGGCCCAGGTCACACAGGGCATTGCAGAAGGCAGAATGAGGGGTTCTTTGCACTGACCCTCAGGGAGCTCTCCAGTGGCCAGCTCAGGTCCCAGGCAGCCCCAAGTCCTGGCTAGTGGTTTTCCTGCTCTGGGACCACAGGCAGACTCATCTTCCTGGCCTCCATTGCCCTCCTCTGTTAAATGGGGATAGTAGTAGGTACCTGCCTCAGGAAGTTATTGGGGGGAATAAATAAGATCATAACTGATATAATGTATGAATTCAGTGCCCAATACATAGTCAATACCCAATAAATGGTAGCTTTTGTTCTGATTATGTCCGCAGTCACCCCTGAACAGAAATAATAGTGATTTCAATAGTTGCATCTTTTCAAGTACTTACACACATTACCTAACTTAATCTTCACAGCACTGTGACATCAATATTGTTACCCTCAAGTTCATGTTTTACATGGAGGAGACACTCTCAATTTAATGAACTTGGAAAAGAATGTTTTCAAAGAGATAATGCTAATACTCAAAGTCATATTTTTATATCCAGGATTATAAAAATACTCAATCCTAAACGGTAGGTTTGTTCGTAGTGGAAGATGAAATGAACAATTGCATAATCAAAATATTAGCATAAGAAATAAATCTCCCAGAGGTCTGCAAGGCTTCTGTTCCCGAGTTTGCCACCTAATGTTGATTTTATGTATTTATAATTGCATATGAGAATTTAACATAATTGTGAACTTGAAATACATATGCCATAAAAACACAGAATGGCATCTGTCAAGGTTTTTCATATTAATATCACTGTTTTCTCTGTCCTCCTAATACAGAGCAGTCCCTGCTTCCCTTTCCTACTTAATTATTTTTCCATTGTACTTATCACCATCTGACATGCTTTCTTATTTACTTGTTACCCATCCACCCCAACTAACATGTGAGCGTCCCGTGGGCAGAGCTTTTCTCTTTTCTGTTCACTGTGTACCACCAGTGCTTAAAATAGCCAGTGGTACATAGCTGGCATTCGTGAGTACGTGTTGAATGAATGAAGGAACAAATGAATGACTGAGTTGCCACTCTAGCAAAAAAAACAACTGAAATCTGGTGAGATGATGTGACTGGTCCTGTTACCCAGCTATAGGAAGGCTAAACTAAGGTCCGGCTGACACTCATCCCTCCTGGGACCACCCAGCGTGTCCAGCTTGGGGGGCTCTTCCCAGACCCTTCCTTCTCACCAAGGGATGGTTTCCTGATGCCTCCAGAGCTCCCCACCTTCACATGATACCCCCCCCCCAATGGCTCCTTCCGCCCCAGGAGGTAGACCGGAATGGAGGAGAGGAGAGAAGTAGGGAGGAAGGAGGAGAGGTCAGAACAGGCTGTGCAGTGAGGGCAGTGATGGCTGGAGGCTGAGTCAGGAAGAAAGGAAGGCAGGATTGGTCCATCTGTCCTGCAGCACTGGAGGGAAGGGTCAGTAATGTGTGGTCACGCTTGCATATCCTTCTAGAACTGACTTCACTCACCGGAAAATGCAGGGACAGAGCCAGTTCAGGGAGGATTCGGGGATAGTTTCAATCTTGGAGGCTCCTACCCCCATCAACCATTCTGCCCAAGGCCTTTTTCAGCTGGGGAAACTGAGGCCCACTGTAAGGAAGTGACTCTTCTGAGAACATACAGCAGGGTAATCGTGAATGCTTTCTCATGCTCACCTATTCCAGCTTTCTCATGCTCACCTATTCCAGAGGTTGGGGGTGCTTGGGATTTCCCCTTTGGAACCCCCCACCTTAGTTCCCATCGCCTCATTGGGAGAGCAATGCTAAGGCAGGAACGTACTCTCAGCTCAGATTATTGAGGACAATAGAAGCTCTCTTTCCAGTGGCAGGAGGAACTCGGCTCCAGACAGACTGGACACTATTCCCCACCCCCCCGCCCCGCCCACTCCTGATGCTGAGGGGCTGTCAGGCAAGGGTGGGGTGAGCAGAGGTACCCTGAGCCATCTGGACCAGTTCTGACCACTCCTTTCCCCACGGGAACTCCATTTTTGCCCCTAGGCTATGTACATAGTTAATGCCTCAGTCACCCTGCCCTCATTACTCTACTTGATAAATATTTATTGAGTGACTACTATGTGCCAGGCAATGTACCAGGTGTTGGAAATAATCTCCTCCCTCTCTCCCTTCCAACTTTCCCTCCTCCTATCCTTCCTTCCCATTCATTCATTCATTCATTCGGTAACAATCATACTACTGAGGCAGTATAGTCTTATGGATAAGAGTGCTATTTGGAGCTAGACCATCAGGATATGAACCCTGACTCAGCCACTTACTAGTTGTGTGACAACTTCCTTATCTGTAAAATGGGATAATAATAGTACCTTCCTTATAGGGCTGTGATGAAGATAGGATAGGTTCCTGCACACTAAGTGTCTGGAACAGCACCTGACATAGTAAACACTTCATAAACATCAGCTATTATCATTGTTATTGTTATTATGTGCTTGGCTCTGAGCCAGGCATTGAGGTGTTCCTCTGGCAGGGATCCCTGCACGCCAGCCCTGGTTTCAGGCTCCCACCTTTTCCTCCCAGCCCAACCCCCAAGAATTGGGCCTTGCAGTGGCTCCCCTCATCCCATCGGGCTGCCCTTGCATCACCTCTTGAGCCACGAGGAACGAGGAACGAGTGTTCAGGCGGCTGAAGCCTGGGGATTTTGTCTTCCAGCCTTACCTCCTGGTGCCCTGCCACACATGACCTAGCCTCAGCCTATCCAGGCCATCACGTTTCTCCAGATTCATCCCCAAACGGTCCTGCCTTTTTGCCTTCACTGGGCCTTGGTGGATGGAGTACCTTCCATCCATCAGAATGCCGAGCACTTCCTGTCAAGGTCCTTCAAATCCAACTGAAATGTCACCCCCAGGAAGCCCTCCTTCCTTGCCTTCAGCAAAGAATCATGAGATCTGCCTTTGAATCTGCATTTCCCTTTGTTGGCAACTGGGTATTTTTGTTGTTGTTGTTGTTTTGTTTGTTTTCTTTTATTCTGTGAAAAATGGGGAGCCATGGAGTGTCCTTGAGCAAGTGAGCACATTCAAGGCTGCACTTTAGAAGAATGAAGTAGACCCAGGAGAGGGTGGAGACAGAAAGACTGCAGGTGGGGAGGCCAGGTATGAAGACTTCTGGGGCAAAAGGGCCTTCAGAGGAATGAGGGTCTAGTCTTTCTGGGCTGCTTCTCCTCTCTCTGCCTACTTCTGTCTCTCCACTGTGGAATCAGATCCTATTATTTTCCCCCCGACATGACTCACCAAGTCAGTGGGAGAGTCAAAACTGGGACCCCGTGCCCTGACCCCTGCAATGTTCCCACTTAAGCCCAACCCTCACCACTCCTCACTCCCTCCACCTTCCCCTGCAGCAGGCTGTGGGCACTGCGGATGGGGAACCTGGGGAGGCCAGACTGTGCTAACATTCACCCCCAGAACCCAGCTGCTGAGCCGCACACAGCGGTGCTCCCTCATTCCCTGCGGAGGAAAGGAACGAGCCTGTGTTTTTCAATGAATCCCTGCATCAACCCTTTGAAGTTGGCCCTATTTTAACCCATTTTGCAGCTGGGGAAGCTGAAGTTCGGATATATGAAGAGACTTGCCCAGGGTCAGGCAGCCACTGAATAGTAGAGTCAGAATTGGAACCCAGATCTGATTCCAAAGCCAGTGCCCTTCCCTCCCATCACATAGGGAACAGCAGAAAGAACATGAGGCCGCCAAGGCCATCTTCCCTGGGCCTACCCTCGGGAGATCTGGGCAAGCCCTCAGACTGCGTGGACAGGAACTATAGAGCATCTGACGGTCAGCTCAGCTGGGTACCCTGTTTGGGCTCCCTGAGGTCGGGGGAGGGAGAAGGGAAAGCCCACCGCTCAGCAGGGTTTAGCTGGAGGCAGGTGTCTGGGCGCCTGGGTCCTAGTGCCGGCCCGGTCTCTGACTTGCAGGACAACCTGGGAGAGTCCTCCGTGGCTCTGGGCTGGGAGTTGCCCTCCCTGAGAAGAGGACAACAGGTTTGTGCCTTCTGTGTCACCCCTGCCTGCTGAGGCCCCGTGCCCTTGGAGCCTGTGGCCATGATGAGGGATGTGGGTCTGAGGGAGCCAGAATTAGAAGACTCCTCCCCACCCATTTCTGCTGAGACTGGAGCAGGCTCTCTCCTGTCCACCTTGGAGATGTTCCCACACAGGCAGGCCCCCTGTGGGGGTTCCTGGAGTTAGTTTGCAGCCACTGAGAGCAGAGGGTAAGAGCACAGAGCCCAGCAGCTGGACGCATGTCCCGCTCTACCACTCAGCCATGGTGTGCTTCTGGATTTGGAATTTATCTCTGCTTGCCTCAGTTTCCTCATCTGTAGACAGCACCCACACACCTGCCACCCAGGAGTGTTGGGTGAAAGGTGTGGCCACGCACTAGGGGACACTCAGTAAGGGGCAGCTGCCATTCCTATTGTGGGTCCTGACCACCTGCCCCTGTGCTGGGCTCCCCAGCTCAGTGGGTGTTCCAGCACTCAGGCCGCAAGGGGCCTGCCCAGGCCCCCCAGCTGGCTTGGGAGTCCTCCCTCTTTGGGAGGCAGACTTGCATTGGAGTGCTCCTGCCAACCCCTCCCTCCTGGCTTGGCAGCCCAAAGACAAAGCCAGCCAAAAATATTTGTGTGGGTGGCGGAAAGTTAACTCTTCCGCTTCTCTCTTCTTTCCTGGAAACCGTGGCCACCGTCAAATACAGCAAAACAGAAGCAGAGATAGAGCAAGGCGAGGCTCCCGTGGGGTATCAGAGGGAGTCCTACCCCCCCACGCCCACTCCTGCCTGTTGCCATCTGGCCCTGTGATGGTGTGGGTGGCCATGGTAGTGGCTGGGGGCGGGGAGCGGGGCTCCAAGGTCTTAGAATCAAGGCATCCTGCAATGAGACCCGCCCCCATCTGGCTCAACCCCGCCATCGCCATCGTACCTTGGGGCAAACAGACTAGGAGTACAGAAGGCACCTGCCCAAGGTCACATGGCCACTTGGGTTTTTTTCAGAATTCTACTGGCTCTTCATGAGAGTCTAAGATTCTGTGACACTCTAGTGTGAAATCTGGCAGCAGCTGGGGAGTGAGAAAAAGCCCAGAGAGGAGAGAGGTGCTGGAGCCATCCCTCCGTATCTCTGTGTGTCCACCCTCATCCTCACGGTCAAGGTGCCAGAGTTGTATCCAGATGGCGCCCTGCCACTTACTAGCTGTGTGATGTAGGCCCAAGTCACTTCACCTGTCTGAGCCTCAGTTTCCCCACTTCTGAAATGGTCTAACAGCAGTACTTCTCTCGAAGCATTTCTTGGTGATTTATTTCAACGCCCTCCATGAATAACCCGCCATGGAACAGGTGTTCAATTCTTCTCTGGGAGAAGGTTGGCTCCTTTGTGCTCATTTCACTGCCGCCGAGGCTGCTGTAACAGGTGCCTGTTATCTTTCTGATCCTGACGCTTGTTTGCCTTTCCCTGGTTGGCACTGATTTGCCCCAGGGCCTGGTAATGCCCTTATCTTTCCTCTTGCCTACCACAAAACACTGGCGCAGCGCCAACCAGAGGCTGAGGCCTTGGGCCAGCTTGCTGGGGTGGGGGGTAGGGAGGCCTGACCCCACCTGGTAGAGGGGGAGGCACGGAGGAGTGACCTCCAGTTCAAGTACCACAGCAGATGAGGTCAGTGTAAGCCCTGAGGTCACCAGTGTCCCCAGACTTGCGTCACATCTCAGGATTCTCACAGTTCATGGCCAGCCTGTGTGTGTGTGTGTGTGTGTGTGTGTGTGTGTGTGTGTGTTGTGGGGAGGTTCTTCTCTCTCCATTTCCTGATAGGATGAGATTCAGAGGGTGCACACTTGCCTGCATTACCCAGCTAAGTAGTGATGGACTCTGCTAGCCAAGATCTGTAAATGCCAGGGTTTCCGGCCAGTGTCCATGGCCACTGGCCCTGTCTTAAGCTCTATCTGCCCGTCCCGGGGCATCTTGTCTACCTCCTCCCTGTGCCTCCACAAATGATTTTCAAGCCTTTCTCTCCAGCCTGGAGCCCTCCTCCGCTCTCCAGGCCCCTACATGGAGCTGACACACACTCCCCTCCCTACTCCTCTGGACACCTGCTCCTTCCCATGTACTCCTGATCTCTATGAACAAAGTCTCCCTGTCACCAGAGCGACAAACCTGCCTGCAGCCTGGACTCCTCCCTCTTCCTCTACACCCACTCTCCATCTGCCTCCCAGCCCAGCCAGCTCTTCCGCCCAAGTTCCTCTCCCACGCATCCCCTCCCCGCATCCCGTACACCCTATGGGAAGCCTTGTCCCCTCTCTCTGAAATCATCTTCATTGTTAACATTTATAAATAATCGTACTGTTATTATTTTGGTTCTTGTTATCATTCACAGCTCCCCCGACCAGATTTTAAGGCTTCGTGAAGCTAGAGTACCATATCTTCTTTTTCCCCCCATTGTACTCTGGCTTGTATGGAGTCTGCCGTGCAATAAAAGCTCAAGACATTTTTGTGTAATAAAAGAACAGCCAACGTGTATTAGATTACATCTCAGAACCCAAACGGAGTCCTCTGCATGCCTTTTCTCACTTAATCCTCCACGCAACACCACATTGGAGATGTTAACTTTCCTATTTTACAGATGGGGAAGCTGAGGTGCAGAGAGGCCATGGGACTTGCTGCCAGCTCCACAGATGGCAGGGCTGGGGGTCTAGCTCAAAGCCTGGGCACAAAAGCACACCGCTGCCACTGTCCCTGGCTTGGTGCACAGCCTCCTCAGGGGGTCCCTGGGCCCAGCCTTATGTCCTCCGCCCCATTGTTCCCAGGATTCCTGTGGTGTATGTACCTTTGCTGGCATGTGAGAGAATTCTTTCTAGGCGGTGCCCAGTTAAGTATCTTTAAATAACTAGGTATTTATTTGACGTGTATTGGGGGGAAACGACTTAGCACAACATACTTGTGGTTTTCCTGCCATTCGTGCCTAAGATAAGTCTGAAGTAATAGAAGTAAGTTATTTAAAGTTGATTTATGGCAAAATAGTAAGCAAACAAGGGGTCATGTGGCATAAGGAGATGGTGAAAATTTGGGATGTTGAATGGCTGAAGCTTGGGATTTTTCCCATGGGTGTGTGAGACCTGTACCCCAAACCCCAGCCCATTCTCAGGGCCCTGTCAAGGTGGACAGGTCTCAGAAACTCAGCCCAAAACACCCAGAAGACTGTCTCATGTGCTGCTTCTTTTCTCTCTGGGCAGGTAGATCACCTTGAAGGGGGGCCTTACAGACCAGACACAGACTGAGAGGAAGGCTTGGGGGCCTACCACCCCACCAGCCCAGGAGGGCCCCACAGTTGGACCTTGCCCCAGCTCTGGGACTTGGCTGAAGAAGACAAAGCTTCAGTGAGCCAGAGAGGAGACACCAGTGGGGGAAAGGCCAGTGCTCCCACAGGCAGCCAGCCTGGCCCCAGCTTCTCCACCTCCCTGAGGAGAAGCTGCACCATGCTGGGTCCCCACCTCCCACCTCCACCCCATGGACTCAGCGAAGACAGGCCTACCCCCTCCACCTTCCGGATCCCTGATGGCAGCTACAGGTGTCTGGCCTTGGAGGCTGAGGAGAACAGCGGCGGTGAGGAGGGCCTGCAGGGAGAGGTGGGGCTCATGAACTTGGAGGAGGACAGGGCGGCCAGCAGGAATGGGGACAACTCAGCCTGCAGAGCCACCCAAGGGGCACCAGACCTGCCCAATGCCTTGGGCATCCAGCCACCCAGCTGCTCCAGGGAAGCCCGAGGGTGTCCCCAGCATAATAACAGGGTCAGCAAGGACTGGGACACGGAGAAGGCTCAGCAGGTGGTGATAGCCACCCCCCGCCCCATCGCGGGGCCCAGGATTGCCCAGAAACCAGGTAAGCTCATGACCCTTTTCTCCTGGGCTGCCAGAGCCCACTGGGGTCCCTCACAGTCCCATGGACACACCCCAGTTAATAGCTGTGAGGAGATTCGGGGCTGGGAGTTCTGTGCAGATCCAGCTGGGCCCCATCTATGCCCACTCTTTCCTCTGCCAAAGAGGGCACGTGAGAAGTCCACGAGAGAAAGCCCTGTGATTGTGCTTGGCCAACGGAAGTCCATCCCTCACTCTCGTCCCCCCTTAATCATCCGTGGCAACAAATGGCCTTGGATTCCAGGCAATGACAGGGCAGGACCGCCTCACTGAACACATCGTGTGCCGGCTGCCCGAGGGTGCTGGGGACGCAGCACTGGGCAGAGCCCATGAGGCTGTTGCCCTGGTGCAGTTTTCGAAGTTGAGGCTGAAACCTCTGATCCGATTGGACCTCCTGATTTTACAGGTGGAAAAACAGGCCCGGAGTGAGGAAGACACTGCTCCGGGTGGGCCTATTGGTGGCTGAGCTGGGCCACATTCTCCCCAACCTGCCCCAGTTCCCCATCTGTTAGAGAGGACAGAGGCACGGTCTGATCGATCCGTATGGCCTGGGCAAGGACCCAAAGACAGTGTATAGGGAAGAGCTCACAGTGCACTGCCAGGAAGGAGGGCAGGAAGGAAGGGAGTCAGGGAGGGAGGGGGGAAGGAAGGAAAGGAAGGAGCGAGCGAGGAAAGGAGGAAGGGAGAGCATTTCCCCCCCACCCCTCCCACAGGCTAAGGAGACCGCAGAGCAGGGCAGGACAGGGAAAACCACACTGAATCACCTTCATTGCCTGGGTCCATGGAAACCTTGAAGTGGGCCCAGATGGAGAGGACGTGAGCCCAGCCATTCTTGCTGAGGCAGGAGCCACTGCCAGCAGATACTGGGGGCACAGGGCATGTGGGGGACCCAGGCCTGGGAGGGTTAATGTGTCAGGAAACTGGAGGAACACGTCGTCGTCTCTCTACAGGCATGGCTGATCCCCTGGCTGACAGCCCATCGGCCATCCCACTCACTCTACTTTCTGAAATAATTCTCGCCAGGCTCTGACCACAACCCATGGCCAGCATCGCCCCCCCTCCTCCATTTCCCCACTTCCCTACACTTGGGTCACACAGGGAGCTGGGCAGGATACAGCAGATGCCTTCAATGTATCAAGGGCAAGAAGAAGGAGGACCCAGGAGGGCCCTGCAGCCTTGAACTTGGAGATGGGCCCTCATACCAGGGTCAGCCCAAACTCAGGTCCCCAAGAGCCTGCAAGCCCCAGTACCTGCTCCTTTCCCTCTCATAGACCCTGGCCGAGTGTCAGGAGCCATGGGTGCTGGTTTTAGACCTGATACCAACTGGCCAAACCCCAGCAAATTGCATTCCTCTGGTGAGTTTCCCTTGGTTTCCTCATTCATGAAAACAAAATTAAATATGAGCCCTCTCTACCTCACAGAGCCATCGTGAGGTCACAGTGATCTTAGATTGGGGTAGTGTTTTGGAAATTTTAGAGTGATCACATGATGGACATTAATAATAATTAAAATGATCATCACCAACTCAACAGTATGAAAGCTATTATCTGTTAAGTAAGCCCTTATGTGCCAAGCCCACTGTGTTTTACATATATCATTTCACTGAACCTCAGAGCAATCTCCATGATTTGCTTGGTGATTATGATTATGTCCATTACATGGATGAGAAGATTGAGGCTCAAAGAACATAAGTGACTTGTCTAAGACTCCTGACTAGTAAACCACTATGCCATGATTCAACCATGGCTTTTTGAGTATGGGACTTGGTTCTTAGCCACCACCGTATTCTGGAGTTACAGGGAAGAGTGTTGTCTGTGATCTCCTGGAGTGGAAGAGACCACGGATGAAGGGTGGAGAGGGGCCACCTTTCATGCTCCTATTGGCTCCTTACACAGAGCTTGGTCATTTTGTAGTATCCCATTCTCAACCTTCTCACTATACAGTCTTCTAAGGCAGCCTTCCAAGGCAAAATCTCCCCATTTTACAGGAGACATGGCTAACCCTAACCCTTGCCCAAGTCACATAGTGTGGGAGCTGAGACTACGATCACGTTCTTCTTCCTCGCAGTCTGGTTCATTTCTTCCTTTAATGTCCAGCCAGATGGCCTCCAGTTCTGTCCTGAACATTTCTAGGGACGGAGGGAGCAGGAGTGACCTTAGGACAATGTGTCTCTGGGAAGTCTTCTTGGAGGCGGAGACTGGAAGGAAGCTAGGTCTTGCGGGAGAGTAGAAATCCGGGTGGTCTTGGGTCAGAGCCCACTCTGGCCTTTCTGCTCCCTCGGGAAAGGGAGCGGCCAGAGTCCCTTCTCTCTGCCTGGAGATCCGGAGGGAAGAGGCCTGTGCGGCTGCCAGGTTATTAGCGGATTAGGGCTTCCTTTTAAAGCTTCCTCCCAGTACCGCCAAAGGATTTTATAATCTTCAGACAATTACACCCCTCCTTCCGCAATTATACCTGCCTCTCTTGAGTGCCCCCTGGCAGTTTGCAGGATGGGTCATGGTATCTTCTGCCTTGGGCACCCACCACCTGGGGTGGGGGGGTACTGGTGCCATTTCTCTAGAGCCTGAGTACTAGCTGAGCTGGGCAGAGCTGGGTCCTCGCAGGCTCAAGGGGCAAAGGGTTCATCGAGATGAGGTGGGCAGCAGCCCCCAGCTTAAGTTTCCTGCCATCAGGAGAGAATATATAGGGGCAGGAATGTGTCGGGTAGGGCTCACGGCTGGGCCTCCGCCAGCAGTCGCTGGTTCACAGCTCATCAAGAGAGCCCGGAGCTCCTGCCCTCACTGCAACATCTCAGCTGCTCATTACTGGGCAGGGATGGTTGACATTATTCTGGAGATAATCTTGTGGCGATTCTGAAGCCCAGAGATGGCAAGCAGACTGTCCAAGGTCACACAGTATGTTGGTGCCAAGCCAGAGCTGGAACCCAGGGCTTTTGCCACCCCCCACCCCAGTTCGGCTGCCACACGCCATCCTAAATGCTTTGTATAGGTTACTTCATTTCATCCTCTAAACAACCCTATGAAGTTCATATTTTTCTTATCCATGCTACACAGATGAGGAAACTAAGGCACAGTGAATTTAAGTAACTTGTCCCAGTCTCAGGCCTGTGGGAGGAGGAACAGAGATTTGAACCCCAGGAGGTCTGGGCCCCTGCTTTCAACCACCTTCTGTGCTGCCTTGTCTCCATGGAAACGAGGCAGCAGGCTGTGTTCTTCCACCCACCTAGGGCTGGAAAAAGGTTGTTCAAGCTCTGGAGGATGGTGGAGGATTCTGCCAAGCCATGGTTCACCCCCCCGCCTTGGATACACTTAGGGAGACCTGGAACCCACTGCTGATGCAGCCCTCCTGCATCTATGGCTTGGGGAGAGCCACCTTCCCTCTTTTCTAGGCCATTCGCTATTGGGGGTCCAAGGTATCTATCTAAGGACTCGGAGGCCTTTCCAACTCTTACCGGACACTGCTCTGAGCCTCTAAGGCAGGGATGAGGGTGTAGATCTGGCTTGTCAGATACACCCTGCCCCTGGCCATGTCTATACTGTTGGGGGACAGGAGCCCCTGGCCATGATAAGAGCTGACCTTGGTCACTGGGCCAAAGACAAGGCCCCTGCTCTTTGGGTCTGTGGGAGAGAGGACGGAGCAGAGACCGGGCAGGATACCATCCATGCCCCCTCTCACTTCCACATTCCACAGTGACCAGAAGAGCAGGGCAATGGTGTCGGAGCAAGGCGCACAGGCTCACATGTACCTTGCATATGCACACACGCTCACACCCCCCCAACAGGTGCATGTATGCAGTTCTTATGCCAATAGGCACACATATATAATTATACATCTGCACACACATGTACACGTGTGCATGCCCTCAGACACCTACATACCCATGCATGAGGCATACACTAGTACACACATACACACACACACATCCCTCACTTGGGCAGGCCTACCTTTCACATGTGGACACATGTGCACACAGAATACACAGATTTGTACACAGAACTACAGTCCCACCTGGAAACATCCAAGCACACATATTCCCTTCCTCACATACAGGTTAAAAGCATGTTCTTCTCTCCATTTTCTTTTGCTCACATACCTACACTTTAAAATCTCTCCTGAATGCACACATTCTCTCCTACAGGCATATCCACTCTTGCACACCCACTGTCACACACCTACGTACAGACTGAACCACTTTCTGTCCTCCTTCCTCTTCCCCATCCCTGTCTCTTTCATACCCACCCACACAGTAATTCTAGCTTCTCCCCTCTCCCTCTCTCTCTCCCTCTCTCTCCCACACAGTTTGTTTCCTGGTTTCCCACAGGCTGGGCTATAGCCACTTTTCTAGCACATGTACTCATCAGGCAGGAAGTAGCTTACCCGGTGCCAATCCCCAGGACCCCTCCATGTTTCCCACCTCCACTTGGGACAGCCCCAGCGCTAAAGCTGCCATGGGGCCAGAAGAATTCTCTGCAGACCCTGAGGCCCACCAGAGGGATGGGAGCAGCCAGGGAGGGTCTGCCCCTCTGCCACCTGACTTCCTGCATGCTGTCCCCACTGGGGACAGGGGATGTCCCCCAAACCCAGGCCACCTGCAGCTCTGGGTTTCACAGGACCTCTGGTAGGGTGGGCTCCTGTTAGCACACTTCTAACTTCCTCTAGCAGAAATCTAAACACAGAACCTTGATATGAAAGACAAATGAAAGTGGAACCACCCTGGTTGGAGGGGTGGGGTACTTGGGACCTAGGGAAACTCTGGTGAAAACCCAGGCCAACATTTTTCCAAGCATAGTTTTGTTTCAAAATTGGTGGGAGTGTGAAGGGTGCTTGTTATCAGAGCTGTTTCCAAGCCCACGGCCTCCTCACCACTGGGAGGGTGTGCTAGAAGGTGGGCGTCTTGACTTGTAACAGCATCCCCCTTGACTCTGATGCACACTGACCACTGCCCTGGGGCTCTGCTGAGCTCAATCTGAGTGGTGTTTAGTTCAACGAAAAGATGGGGAACTGAAACCCAGGAGCCACATAGCCTCCCTGCCCCCTACTGTTGCTGACCTACCCATTAAGCCCTGGGATGGCCCCAGGCCAGCGGGGAGGTGGCAACGTTCCTCGGTCCCCATTTGCCTGAGTCCTACCAAGGTAGACAGTTATTCTAGGCACCAGGGCTGAGAAGGGGGAGGGAAGATGGCCCTGAGGGGTACAGCATCTGGGTATGAAAGGAAAGGGGCTGGGGAGGTGGGGGTGGTTCAGTTATGGGGAAAGAATCACAAAAACACATTTAAGAGAGGGGTGGTTGGTGGGATTGAGAAAAGATGAGGAGACAGGAAGAACTGGGTGAAATGAAAGCAGAGGATTTAGGGACCGACCTGGAGATACAAAAAAGGAGGAGGCAACAGAGAGACTCAACGAGACATTAGAGTGTGGCACAAGGGAGGAAAGCGGGAGGAAAGGGGGACCGCCGGGATCCTCGGGCGGAGCCCGCGGGGTGGGGTTGGGGGAGTCGCCCCTCCGGGGGGCTGGGCGGGGCGGCGGGCCGGGCGGCGCTAGGGCCCCGGGGAGCGAGAGGCAGGAGCGCGTCTCGCCCGCCCGCCCAGCCCTCCCGGCTCCCGGCTCCCGGCTCCCGGTCCCGGAGCAGCCCGCTAGGTGGTGGCGGCGGCGGCGGCGGCGACGACGCGGAGGGGGCGCCCGGGGCGGAGCGGAGACGGCGGGGGTCTCGGGGCGGAGCGGAGACGGCGGGGGTCTCGGGGCGGGGCGCACTGACCGACGCGGCCAGGTGCGCGGTGGCAGCGGCGGCGCCGGTGAGCTCGGGGACCGCGCGCGGCGGCAGGAGGTGAGTGAGGGGCGCTGGTGGGGCAGGGGTGCCGGCGCCCGGTGAGCCTCGCCCCTTCCCACCTGTGCTGTTCCCAGCGCCGCCCAGGTGGAGGTGGCACATCTGGGCTCCAGTCCCCGCGCGCAGGGTGACCTTGGCCGAGTCGCTGCTACACTGTGGACCTCAGTTTCCCTATCTGTACCGTGGCGGGGGGCCGGGGGGGGCGGTCTGAGAAATCGGGAATCTCTGGAGCAGCCCCGGAGCGGAATGACGCTCCGACGCGGGGAAGCCACTTCCCGGGGCTGCGCGGGGGGCTCCGGCCCTCGAGTCCCAACCCGCAAGCACCTCGGGGACCGGGACAGCCAGGGCTGACGGGTGGGCACCGGCCGGAGGGGTCTGCGGCCCCTAGCCGGCTCCGGGAAAGGCGGGCTGGGCTCGCGCCGGGTTGACCAACATGGGCGCCCATGGGGTAGCAGAGCGGCGTGCGCTGGCCTCGCGTCCCCCTTCCCGCGGGCGGGGCGGCGGCGCCGGGCTCCGGCGGCGAGGGCGAGGCTTGCAGAACGCGGGACCTTCCGACCGCGGGGACCACTGGCCTAGCGCTCTGGGGAAATCGAAGCCCTTCCTGAGCGCCTAGGGGCAGAGAAGGAACTGTCTTAAGGGCTCTATCTCAGATTCGCACAACTCCCGGACCACTACTCCAAGGTGAGGGGCCATGGAGGTGAAGTGAGGGGAGGGTGGGGCTCCTCCCGAGCCCCTACAATGCGGAATCAGGGCCTCCAACCAGCCCCTGAGAAGGCTTCTCTGAGGGCTCTGGGGAAAGGGTCTCCCTTTCTCCCTGCCCCCCACCCCTAGTTATGGGCTTACTCTGGATTGGGACAGGGACCCCCTATATTCCCCGTCTGGGTTGTCTACAAGGAGCAAGAGTGAGCAGGGAAGAGCCAGACACCCCACTCCCCACCTTATCCTGAGTGACAAGTGGCTCTGGAATAAACCAACTTGCTGTGTGATCTGGAGGCAAGCCCTGTCCTCTCTGGCTCCCCATGAGAGAGTGAGCAGAGTGACCCCTGAGGGGACAACTGCCTTGGAGACAGCAGGGACCAGGTGGGTGAAGGGGCAGTTCCAGGATGCCCCACCCCTGTCATGCTGCAAGGGTAGGATGAAATCAGATGCTGATCAGAGGGACTAGGGTATGCTGGGAGGGACTGGAAGTCGTGGTGCCCACCAGCCTGTCACCACCCCATGCCTGCCCCCGTCCTGTGCTGGGGGACAGAGCCACAGACCAACCTCCGTATTACCTCAGGCAGTGAGATGGAGCTCCTCAAGGGAGTTGAAAATGCCATTTGGAGTGGGGTTCCCGGCTTCTGTCTCTATAGGAAACCTTGGTTTGGCTCTTCTCCTGTCTGGTCTTCGGTTTCCCCATCTGTACAAGGGGAATAAACCAGAATCACTGTAGTTTAATATTCGGAGAACTTCCAAAAGGCAAGTTTTTTGCTGCCGTGCTGCCCCCAACTCCCACTTTTTTCAGGGTGGCCCCCACTTTGCAGGTTGTGGGCTAGCTCCCCCCATATCCCAAACTAGCACCCAAATTAAGCTGTGGTTGGAATCATCATTTATGGTTAAAATAAAACCTTTAACCCCTTCCCTCTCTTGTTGGCTGTTGCCCTTCCCCTAAGGTGAAAAAAAGGACAAAACCCTGTAGCATTCAGGTGCCCACTTCATAGAGGATTCCCCAGCCTCTTCGGTCAGCATTTTATCTAAGCTCCCCATTCTAGAGTTGGGGAGACTGAGTCTGGGGATGGGATGAGATCAGCCCAGGGTAGTTCTGTGAGTAGAAGGCAGCAGAGCTGCTTTCCTTAGGACAGAGCAGCTCCTTGATAAGAGAGGGGGGCAAGTGACACAGGAACATCTGTAGAGATGGGAGAAGCACAAGAGGAGACTTCTCTGAATGTCCTTTTCCCCCTGGTCGTGCCCTCTCGCCATGGTTGCCACATGTCACCCTGAGCCTAGAAGGTGGACGGGGCAGGGGTCAGCACACTCCTTCCACCTGTTGGGGCTGCTGTCACGTGGGCTCTATACACCTGCAGGTCTAGGGGCCTGGCCTGGGAGGCACCTTTTCCTTCAGGGCAGCTCCCAGGCTTCCAGACATGAGCTCATCAGAGCTGTTGATGCCAGGAAGGGCGGGACAGAGGGGGGAAGCAGGCAGGGGCTGCCCAGCTTGGGGTGGGTGTCTCCATTGTGGAGGGTTTGTAGGCTCTGGCCCCCACTGTTGTGTGGAGGCAGGGACTAGATAGGCCAGCAGAGGGTCAACCGGGGGGGGGGGGGGCAGTGGTGGGGATGGCCAAGTGCCCTGGGCTGCAGAGCAGGGAGCTGGGTATTAAGCCGATATCTGTGCTTGCTTGCTGTGTGACCTTGGATGAATCCCTTTCTTTTTATGGACCTCAGTGTCCCTGGCTAGCTACAGGATGAGGTGGGTCCTTAGGCACTAGGGTTATAGTGGTGAACAAGACAGATGGGTCCCTGTCCTCAAGGAGCTCGCATTTTGATCAGAGAGATAGACCAGAAAAAGGATGGCAAAGAAATAAGACATTTTCAGATAGATAAAAAGATACATATATATAAAATCCATGCTACTGAGATGGAGGACAGTTTGAAGGGGTTACTTTGTGTTGGTGGTTAGGGAAGGCCTCTCTCACTCCTCTGGAGTGGAGACCTGACTATTATTTGGAGGCGTGGTCATGGCTGGCTTCATGGAGGAGGCATGCACAGGACCTGGATATAGAAGAATGGGAGGGATTTGGTTGGGAGAAAGGGCATTTCAAAGGACAATAAATGGTTTAAACCAGGGGCTGGGGTTGGGGTATGGGTGGGGGTGACCATTGGCTGCAGATTATGAAAATGTCTTCATCCCTCATGGCTTCAGGCTGCAGACCCAAAGGAGCCCCAGGCCTGTGATCTGGTCAGAGGGGTGGCTGGGCTCTGCTGAGTTAGGCCTGTGTATGTGTGAGCTCATAGTTCTTTGTGAACTGTCTCCGGACCCTGGGGCTCAGTCGCTACCCAGTGTGGCCAAGGGAATCAATGTGGGGACAGCCTCCAGGCCCTGTAATTCCAGAGGCTTACAAAAGCCCTCTCTCTCCAGAATGAAATCTTTACCAACTGGCCACTGCCTGAAATTCCACCATCCTGGCTTCATCTTTTCCACTCAGTGAGGCAGTATAGTGTAGAGCTGTGGCAACCCTCTCCTCCCCTGCCCAGCCTCCCAGGGCCACTGCAGGTGAAGCAAAATTCAGCCTACTCCTGTGTGACCAGCTTCCTGCATGGCTAACATGCGGATTTGGTGGCTGGAGCCCTGGGTTCTCCTCCTGGCTAGCTGGGAGATCTGAAGCACATTCTATAACCTTTCTGGGCTTGCATTTCTTCATCTATAAATAGAAATAATAATAAACCCTATCTTTACTGTTGCCTTGAAATTAAATGATGATAAATGCTAAAAATGATAACTATTACTACTATTGTCATGTTTTGATCTCTGTGAAAATAACAAGCCTTTGAGGAGATGGACACTAGCTCAAGATTCATATCAGGTTAAGTGGCTTTTTTTTTTTTAAGATCTTATTTATTTATTTGACAGACAGAGATCACAGGTAGGCAGAGAGAGAGAGGGAAGCAGGCTCCCCGCTGAGCAGAGAGCCCGGTGCAGGGCTCGATCCCAGGACCCTGAGATCATGACCTGAGCCGAAGGCAGAAGCTTTAACCCACTGAGCCACCCAGGTGCCCTGGGATAAGTGGCTTTTTGGTGTTTAGCCAGAAACAGGTTTTGATGGCAGGAGGATGGGTACAGTGCAGTGGAAAAGGGCCTGGACTGCACTTCGGAAACAAATACTTGAACCTCTGGTCTTAGCTAACTGGTTGGTGGTCTTGGGCAAATCATTCGTTTCCTCTCGGGCTCAGGCTCCGGTTCTGAGCTGTGATGAAATGGGGTAGAAAAGATGTGAGGGGATCATGGGCGTGAAAGAGCTCGGCGGGCACTAAGAACATGGAGCCAGCAGGAGAGGCTAGGAAGGGGCGGGCTGAATGAGCCCCACAGACAGGAGAGGAGGCTGACCAGAGACTCACACATCTAATCTTCTGGAATAAAATCTCTTGGAAACTAAGAGTGTTCGATAGATAAAAACCAAAGTTCTTGAAAAAAAAAAAAGTTAATGTTTATGGTTACTTAACTGTGTGCTAAGGGCTACCTAAAGTCTTTACATGTCATCAACTCCATGAAGTAAGTGCTGTTATTATCAGTGTTTTACAGATGGGAAACTGAAGCACAGAGAGGTTAAGTGAACTTCCCAAGGTCACACAGCTGGTAAGTGGCCAGATTCAAACCCAGGCAACTTTGCTTCTGTAGAGAAGATAGCTTGTGTACAAACTCTTCTACTAGATGGTGTGCCAGAGGCTCAGAGAGGCCAGGCCACCTGCTTAAGAACACACAGCATTCCTTTTGATCCTCCTCATCTCTGTCCCTCAGGTCCTGGAAAGAGGCACCTGAGATCTGGGATCTGGGGTTCTGGGGTTGGCCCTTGAGGCAGCTCAGCCTCTTTTCTCCCCTCCCCCCCTTGTCCCCTGGGAGTAGGTCAGGGAGGATCAAGTGTACCCTAGGAGGGCTGTGGGCCCAGAGGCTCTGCCAGGGCCTGGCGAGTGGGTATCATTAGTGTCATGATCCCAGGAGTTCGAGTTGAGATGGACTCCTGTGGGGTCTGGCCTCCCCTCACTACACGGATGGGGAAAACTGAGGTCAGAGGGTCCAAAGACCTGCCCCAGGTCACACAGGTGGGAGGTGCTCTTCCTTGCCAGCCCTCCTGCCCTAATGTTTAGTACTCGTGGGCTCCCTGAAGCGATGGGACTTGGGGATCCTCCCCCTAGTCTCCAAGGTGGCTCTGGTCTCAGCCAGGACATGATTCCTGACACTGGGCCGTTTGGGAGGGTACATGGAGCTGGGGGGAGGGCGCTGATTAAAAAATAGACTGTCACGCGCATGGGAAGTCAGCATGCCATCACCCAGCGGGCGCCAGTTGGCTCCCCCAGGCCCAGCTGCCAGGCCCCACTCAGGGCTCCTGCTGGGGGCTCCGCCCACCCCACCCTGGCTCTGGGCCTGAGGCTGAATGCTCTCCCTCCCCTACCCCTGCCCAGCCTCCAGGCAGATGGCGCTCTCACTGAGCCTGGGTGGGCCTGAAGCTCAGCGGTAGGCTTAAGTTGTGCGCCTGGGATCTCTTGTCAGCACACGCTGGCTGTGTGGCCTTGACTGAGGCTCTTTCCCTCTCTGGGCCTCAGACACACCAGAGTGATGCTAGCAGTGAAAGCTCTTGACAGCTTCCCAAGTCTTTGCCAGATTCCATCTCTCATTTCAACCCAGCAGACCATGCTAGAGGCCCACCTCAGGGAGCGAGGTGCCCTGTGAAGCCCACTGAGCTGGAGACCAGCAGAGCAGAGGACTGGACCGAGGGAATCTTGCAGACCCCAGTCTTGTACAACTTCTTCAGGGTGAGCAGGGCCAGAAACCACGGAGGTTTTTGCAGTAGTGATGTGAGCCATGTTTTTATCCATCTTTTCCTTCATTCAGTTGACAAAAGTTTACGGAGCCCCAGCCGTGCAGGGACAGAACAGAGGAAGGACAGCCAAGGCCCCTGCCCTTCAGGGCTGCTAACTGTCGTCAGTCAGGGCAGACTGACGCTCAGAAAAATATGATGGAATTACAGATCTAATGAGAGTTTGGAGGAGAGGCAGAGGAATGTGACCTCTGAGGGCAGGCAGCCCTCCCTGAGACCCAGAAACAGACCTGAAGGGTGAGAAGTGTGGTCAGAAAGGGACAACCCAGGGGGTAAGGAAGAAAGCATTCCAGGCTTTCTAAGTAGCAGCTGATGCCAAGGCTCTGGGGTGAGGAGTGCTTGGGCCCTGTCTGAGCGCTTGAAAGAGGGGCAGCATGGCAGGAAGATAGGGCGGTGAGGCTACTTTGAGGGGGGGAGGCTGCAGCAGGGGGCTCACAGGCAGAGGGGCTGGTTACGCAGGGCCTAGAGCCTGGGAAGGGGTTTGAGGCCCATCCTGGGAAGGAGGAGTGACTGCCAGCGCTGGTGTGGGAGGCTGGTCCTGCCTCCTCTCTCCTTTTTCTAGGAGCTGCACCCTGAGAGAGCTGCCCCAGGGTCCTTCCGCACTCCCCCAGGCTCCTTACCCAATGTCCGGATCTTCTTTGCAGCCTAATGGCCATCAGACGCACCTGCCTTCCAGGAGGTTCTGGTGGTCTGTCAGGCCTCCAATGCAGGCTGGTGAGGGCATGTCCTTAGCTACCCACTCGGCTGAGTGCCTCTGTTCAGGAGAATTCTTACTTCCTTTTATTCCTGTGAGAGTCTGTGGCCACAAGGAGGTTTGGCGCGGCTGAATGAAAGCCCGCCCCTGGATCTCTGGCCACTGCCTCCTGTCCCCTGCCCCACTCCAAGCAGCTCCATTCAACTCCAGAGTCTGTCCCGGCAAATCCTAGGAGGAGTTGGGGGCCTGTGTTCTGAGCCTAGGTCCTCTGTGTGCTCTTGGGCACATGCCTTCTGCTCTCTGGGCCTCAGCCTCTCTATCTGTATTGTTTGTGTGTTTGTTTTTTTAAGACTTTATTTATTTATTTGACAGAGAGAGAGAGGGATCAGACGTAGGCAGAGAGGCAGGCAGAGAGAGGGGGGAAGCAGGCTCCCTGCTGAGCAGAGAGCCTGATGGGGGTCTCGATCCCAGGACCCTGAGATCATGATCTGAGCCTGAGGCTCATGACCTAAGGCAGAGATTTAACCTACTGAGCCACCCAGGTGCCCTCTCCATCTGTATCGTAGGCAAATACTGTTTCCTGCGCTTAGTATATGGCCTATGGATACACGATCAGCATCACCTGGAACTTCTTAGAAAGAGAGACTCTCAGGCCTCACCCTCCACCTCCTGAGTCCGAATCTTCATTTTAACAACATCCCTGAGCAATTACATTGAGTGTACGATGGAGTTTGAGAGGCCCTGTTCTAGGTCGGTCGCTTTTAAACGTAAACATTTTTTTTAAATTGAAAGCTACAGAATCTTCCAGTCTCTCTGAAGTTTTACATATGAAACATATAATAGGGGAACCACCCACTCTGTATTTATGCATCGCACGAACAGGGAGGGGAGGAGTGTGGTAGGGCGGTAGAGGCCTGGGCGTGTTAGGAGGGGCATCGGAAGGGAGGAGGAAAAGATAACAGGAAGAGGGTGGGGTGGTGTCCCATCTTCTCTGGATTCTTCCTTTCCCCTGGAGAGCCCCTGACCAGGTGCCTGAAAGAGCCCTTTCAGTTCTGACGAGCAGGGTCCTTTGTCTCACGGGCTTGGAAAGCTGGGCTTGGAGGGAAGGCGCTTGACCACCCACAGCCTGGCAAGACCTCGTCCCTGCGCATGTCCCCATCTTGCTGTCCTGGTCTCTTCCCTGTGGAGTTCCTGAAAGGGTAGCTGGGGCTATTCTTAGCATGACAGGATAGTGAGGAGAGAACATGCTAGTGCATTATTTATGCCTCTGAGTCAACAGGATTACATTCAGAGCTCGAAGAACACCACCCTCCCCGGATGGCCGTCATTGTCACTTCCCATGAACCCATCACCCATCCCTTCTGGCCCTGACCATTCCTGCTCAGAGCCTCCAGCCCCCAAGCTGGGAAATGGGCCATGAAATAGAAAGGGAAGCAAGGACTAGGACAGAGTTGCTTTGGAGATATTTCATTTCTGTGTTCATTCAACACATGTTAATTGAGCACACATTATACTCGGCAGGTGTGGGTACACACAGGTGAATGAGACAGAATCCCCGCCTTCCAGAAGCTTCTGCTTGAGCCTGTGGGTCCACAGCGCTGTGTCCTCCCAGGAGCACCCATGCTAGGCCTGATGCTAGGTGCTTGGCACATCTGAGATCTAGTCTGCACAACCACCCTGCGGGGTAGGGATGAGGGGAGCCCTTTACAAGAGGGAAAGCTGGGTGTAGCATTTATAGGACGCGCTCAAGGTAGCGATCTGCTCAGCTGGCATTTGAACTCAGGCTGCTGGAACAGAAGGACCACTTGGGATCAAATGGTAGCATGTAAGGTTAGGAATTGGGGGAGCCCCTGCACTGCCCAGTGAGAGGGACATTATGGCTAGAAGGAACCGACCTGTTTGCGGTTGTCCTATTCTTGGAGAACCCGGAGTTACTGGAGAAGTCATGTGTGTCTGGAGGCTTCGTAAGCCCAGAGGGGAAGGACAGGCACGCTGTGGGCCAGAAGTCAGAGCCACTGGGGATGGGGCGATAAGGCCCTAGGGTGGCACCCTCATGACGCTGAGCCGAGGGAGATCTGCATTCTGGGAGATTCTGGCCAGGCCCCTTGGTCGCTCTCTGCCTCAGTCGTTTGGTCTAGAAAATAGTGTAACAATCCCTGCTCGGCTTCTGTCTCTGACAGATGTGAAGGGGCTGGTAAAAACGAGAAAAGGACACACAGCCAAGGGATGGCATATTACATAAATACATGTATTTTCTTAAGTGTATTTTTTGTTAACATTATGGGGTCTCCCTATGTATCAAACTATGTTCCAGCCATTTCCTCATATGTCAATCCACTTATAAACACATTAATAAAAGCATGTGCTCTAAAGCCCAGTGGGTCCCCGACTTGGCAGTGTTCCAGAGCCCTCAGGGGGACTGTTAAGGTGGACAATCTGTGGTCCAGGGCTGGGGTGGATCCCAGGAATGTGCCTTTGACATACTTCCTGAGGGATCCTTGAGCTCCTGCAGGTTTCTGCTCTGGGCCAGAGAGGGGCCGGCCTCTCTGCTCATCAGCTGCTCTGCGTACCCGCACCCCCCAGCCCCACAACCTGAAGGGACAAAGCCAGGGACAAGGACGGTGACATGCGGCGATGCTGGTGGCAGCTGGTAACATTTACAGTGCCCTGTGAGGCACTTTACATGGCTTTTCTGTCTAATTGCAGCATGGGTAGAAAAGGGGACACCCTCCGCAAGGACAAAACCCACTGGCACACTGAGTATCGGGGATAGATTTTTACGTATCGCTGGAAAGTGGAGACCAGGACTGAAGGGCAGAGAGGCTGGAGAGGAGAATGTGAAGTCACGCCTGCAGTGCACTTAACCTTCTACAGTAGCGTGCGCCCTCCAGGCAGGAGCCATGTGGCAGCTCAGCTCCCTGCGGGGGGACTGGGCAAGCTGGCGGGAGAGGGCTGCATGGGCCCTCCGCCTGCGGCAGGTGCATCTGGACCAGCCGGCCACCCAGGGAGCCGTGTGTCTCGCCGGCACACGTTCAGGTGCTCAGTGCATACACACTCGCGTATGGGTTCTGCCCCCTCAGAGGGGTGCCGGCAGGCCTCCGTGTACTGCAGGCGTGGAGCAGGCAGCGCCTGTGCGTGTTGGCGTGAGCGCAGAGGCGGAGGTGCTGCTGCAGGCTAGGCTGTCACCAGCACTGAGAAGCTACCGAGAATGCGTGTTGCAGGGTGTGTGTCCACGTGCGCGCACGTGCACAAATGGCTGCAATGCAGGGGGATCCCTCAGAGCCTGATGGGCCATTAAAGAACTTGGTTTCTTTTCTTTTCTTATTTTATTTTATTTTATTTATTTATTTGACAGAGAGAGGGAGAGATCACAAGCAGGCAGAGAGGCAGGCAGAGAGAAAGGGGGAAGCAGGCTCCCCGCTGAGCAGAGAGCCCGATCCGGGGCTCGATCCCAGGACCTCGAGATCATGACCCGGGCTGAAGGCAGAGGCTTAACCCCCTGAGCCACCCAGGCACCCCGAGAACTTGGTTTCTTCATCTGTGCCCCACCTCCACCTTACGTGCCCCATCCTCAGACCTGCCAGGTGCGAGCCTCAGGACCTGAACACCCCCTGTTCCCTCCGCCTGATCTCTCTTTTCCTGGACACACGCAGGCCTCACTCCCTCACCTGCTTCACTTCTTCATGCAGGTGTGACTTCTCAGGGGCTTCGGTTACTGTATTTCTCTTTGCAGGCCCCCCCTCCCCCATGCAGTCAGTATACATCTCGTCCCTGCTTTATCTCTTTCTGTAACATTTGCCTTCTGACCTACTGGTGTCATTAACTCCCGTGGGTATCATCTTGCTCCCCTACCAGAACGCAAGCAGGGATCTTTGTCTGTCACTCTTCATGGCTGTGAACCGTGCCGTGCCCTTAGTCGGGGTACGGTAAATATCGGGTGAGGGAATGAGTCCATCACCACCTCTACTTCCTTCTTTCCTTTAAAGTGTCTAACTTTCATTACTGAAATACCTACTTTTCCCCAAGCAGGAATACGCCCTTCACAGGTTTGACGTGTTCATTATACTCCTCTGTCACTACCCACGTGAAACCTACCTACCTAGTATGATTTCAGGTCTCGGGGTCCCACTTAGATCCTTTGGCTTCTGCTAGAGGCATGGGACACCATACTCTAGGAATCATTGTTCCAGTCTGATCCTCTCTTTGGACACATGGACAAACTGACGCCCAAAGAGGGTCAGGAAATAGTCCAGTGTCTCACCCAAACTGTGACAGGACAGATCCTGGGGCCAAATCTCTTGGTCTCTAGTCTTCTGTTCTTTTGCAGTTTGAGGGACAAGGGGCGGGCAAGGGCTGGGTGGTCCAGCCTGTCCTCTGGCAGCAGACTCCTCCTGCTGGAGGCTAGCCAGACAGGCCTGGTCACTGAGGGATGGCATGAACGCATGGCAGGGTCGGCAGCCTCCCGCATGCCCTGGGCCACGGTGCCCTCCAGGCTGTAGGGCAGTGCACTGGGAGGTGGGAGCCAGCCATGGCTGCGCCTTCCCTCCTAGGACTCTTGGAGCTGGGGCACTCCCCAAGGGCCTGGGCACTCACATCTAGCAAGGGGCATACCTGGGATTCAAACCTGGTTCTCTCTGCTACAGCATGTTGGCTAGAGATGGATGTTGGGGTGCCTTTGCCGAGAGGATGCAGGGGGAGGAAGGGGTCTGAGAGTGCGGGACAGTTGGGCTGTGCCTGACTGTGAGCAGAAGAGCAAGACCAGACCCAGAGAGGGCCAGAGGAGGGAGGAAGAGAGACAGACAGAGCCTGGGCCTTGCAGAGTTATGCAGAGGGGGCTTTGTGCAAACAGCTGAGTTCAGTCCCCCTCAGGCGGGCACAGAATTTCATACCACAGTAAGCATTTCTGCATCTCATTCACGCAGCAGCGACTCTGCAAAGCAGATATTATGATCTCTGTTTCACTGATGAGGGAGTCGAGACCCAGAGAGGTGAGGTGATCTACAGAAGGCAGCCCTCGAGTGGTACAGGATGCCTGCTTGAACAGGGCGTAGGAGGACAGGCCACGCCTCTGGCTGGACTTGGTTGAGGAAGGCTTTCTGGAAAGGGCAGGCAGGCTGAACGGACGTGGGAGTGAGAGGCAGGAGTGGAGACCACATACCATTAACTGGCCAGATAACCTTGGCAAAGCCCAAAAACCTTTCTGAGCCTGTTTTCTCATCTGTCAAATGGGTATAACGCACCCCCAGGCCACAGCTTGCAAAGAGAAAATGAAACAACATAATAACCTAATGATATTACTTAAACCACTTAAACCGAATGCCTGAAACTTAAGAAGTTCCCAGCAAACAGCAGCTTGAGTGATAAAAGTCAAGTGTGTTCCGCCCTGACAAGTTTGCCCTCCACAGTCACCTGCCCTGACCAAAGGCTTCCCAGAGCCTTCTTGGCCAGATGTGAGCAAGCTTGAGACCTCAGAGATTTGGCATGGCCTAGGCAGCCTCCAGGGGACAGGCACCGGGTCCACTGTGGCCAGGGGGCTCCTCGGTGCGCTCAGGCTCCCTGCGCTCTTTACCCTGCTGCCAGGACTCCTCTAACCCCGGGCCAGGCTGTCATTATCATTCCTCCTGCGTTCTTTCTCCCGGGCTATTTATTTTTCTGTGAGGAAGGAATGTGGGGAATTTACCACAGGGTGCTGGCCTTCACTTTCACTGCAGCAGCCTCTTCTGTAAGAGGGAAGCAGCCCAGACAGATGGCTAAGGAGACCGAGGCGGACGCAGAGGAGGGTCAGGCTGAATCTGCGGCCCGGACGGTGGGGCAGTTGTGGAACCCACCTGGAGGCCCAGGTACCACGGTGCCACTGGTCCCCTGGGGGAATGTGCCATGTAATATACACAGCTCCGGTGGAACTCTCCCTGGAACACCCCATTCACTCTCAGACTCCGGGCAAGCCCAACGTTGGGCTGTGTTCCTCTCAAAGGTGCCTTCCTCCCCAGCTGGTCTTGATTTGGGGTAGGGGTGGTGGAGGGAAGTGGGGTGGGGATTGCCTTGAGCCTTCCAGCCTCCGCTGGGCTGGCACTATTGCTTGGAATGCCTCCACAGCGCCATCTTTCAAGACCTAGAGCATATATATGCCTCCTTCTCCAGGAAGCCTTCTGGGATTCCTTCATCCTAATTTATTCTCTCAGTGCTTAATGAGATATTCTGCCTCTTAGGTCAAACCCTGTGATTTGAGGTTTCGTCTCCCTCTTCACCCACAGACATGTTGCTCCCTCCCTCCTTCCTTCTCCCCACTTCTTCCAGGAAGTACCCTCTAGAGCTCTGATCTAGAATCTAGATGAATCTGAGATCTAGAGGTTTCTAGAAATTGGCTCCCAGAATGAATGGTGGGACAAACTGTGAAGGTGGATTTGGATTTGTGGAGGGCTCATCCTTCAGTCATTAATTTCCTCCACACACCGAATGAGTGCCAGCCTCTGCTGAGTGTGGGGGCATTGAGAGAGGATGGAGACCTACTCTGGCCCCAGGATGCTACAGGCCAAGAGAAAGGGCTGCATCTTTGCGGAGGGCCCAGCGTGCCAGGCCCTGGGCTGGGTGCTGGAGACCCAGAGATGGACTAGGCCCACCACACCCCTGGCAGAGGCAGTTTTGGGGAAGCCATCTCTCCCCAGGCTGATCTCTCCCCAGGCTGGCTCACCGCCTTTTGTCTCCTGGATGAAACATTCTGTCTGGAAGGGCAGGGTGTGGCAGTCCTTTCCGTATTCCGGAGGCTCCCAGGGCTGGGGTGATGGAGGCTGCTGCAACAGGAGAGGACCTGGCTGGGCAGGCCTGGCTTACCAGGGCTCGACTAGGAACTGGGGGCCCAAGTCTGAGCTTGGATCTCTGTGAACCAGTCCTTTCCAGTTTGCTATGCACCTGGGGCTAAGCCTGCCTCTCTCTGGGTCACCATGTTCAAGTCCCTGAAAATCTAATTGTAGATTGGTGTTTAGGCCAGTAGAGCAGATAGGAGAGGAGTGGTGGCTCCTGGTCCTTGGCAGAAAAGGACCCTATAGCAGAGGCCCAGCAATGAGCAGTGCTTGTGGCCTAAAGGGATTGCTGCCAGCTAAGGCCCACGCCCACCTGACAGCCTTCTTCTTAGGTTCTCCCCAACCCACCCACTCTGCCTGCCTGATCTCAACCCACTTCCAGATAGAGATGCCAGGAGTTAGGCTAGGCCTGCTTCCCCTCAGGCCTTGGCTCCTAAACTTTCTCAGCCTGTTGTTTCCTCTGACCCCCTTCTGCTCTGAGGCCCTGGGGCTGGCTTGAGCGGGGGTGGAGCACTGATCTTAGGAGTCTGGATGGATCCATGAGGGCATCCTGGAAGAAGCAGCAGTTGGACTGAGCCTGGAACGGGGGATGGGGAAAATTAGCTCTTCAGAACGAGGGGGCCCAGGCTTGGTTGGCACCAGACTCCCAGCTCCAACTCTGCTCTGCCTGCCCCTTGCTGGCTGTGGGACCCGGGGTGAGCTCTCTAATTCTGTGGGTCTTTTTTTCCACAACACAGGTCAGGGAGCCTCCCCTGTGAGTTGGTGTGAGGTTTCATTGAGAAAATACAGGTTCACCCCTTCGCTTAGCAGCAGCTGGAGCTCCTCACACGATGGCTATTGTTCTCTTCATTGACTTTATTTTTATTCTGCGTGTACACATGGAAGGTGTGGGGGACAGGGGAGAAAACAAAAGGGAAGACTTTGTGGCCCCTGGTCAGGTGCAGACCAACACAGGGGAGGCGGGAACTGCCAGGGGGCACACGGGAGCCGCTGGGAGGGCACAGAGAGCAGCTTAGTAAGCCCTCAGGCAGGCTCTGGCAGCAGGGGCCCTGAATACCGGGATGAGGACTTGCTGTATGATCTTCCACATCCTGGGGAGGCAGGAGAGAGAAATGAGTGAAGCCAGGCAGAGGAAGATGAATCTGGCATCACGGGGCGGGTAGATTGGCGGAGGAGAGATTGGGGGGGCGGAGAGGCCATTTAAAAAGCTGTTGCAAAATCGGTTTTCCTGATAAAGAGCTGGGCTGAGTCATCTGTGGAGGAGAGAAGTCACATCCAGCTCCCGCACTGCCTTCGAAGTGGGATTTTCCTCTCTTTGTCAGCGGGGCAATTGGCTGCCTTTCCCGGAGGCTTTGAGAACTGAGGCCGGCTCAGCATCCAGGGGGAAGCTGGGCTGCAGGGAGGACCCAGATGGAGTGAGTAAGAGGAGCACACGGCAGTGCCTTTGTGGTTTGGGGTGTGTGACTTAGGGCCTCTGGCCTCCCTCTCTGGTCTCAGCTCCCCTCTGGGCATCAAGAAAAGAGGTATGGATGACTTCTGCCAGCCTGTTAGTGGCAAGGCTGGAGCTAGGTCTGGGGCTCCCTGTTTCTGTTCTTATGCATCTCCCATGTCCTGGTAGTCCTCCTCACCTTAGTATGAATTAATCTCTCCTGAGAGGACAGCTGGCAGCCTGCCGAGATTCAGTCAGGTTGCACTCCCTGGGACTTTGGCATGGTCGGAGCACTCCCTAGGGAACAGAGGCTGTGTCATTTCCTCCTGCAGCCGGGAGAAGATGGGGTAGGGGCTGGCAAGGCGGCCAGACCATTACTCAGGCCCAGTTCATCTTCCTGCCCCTAGCCGAGCCAGAGGTTGTGTAGCGGCCAGCCATTGGTTCCTTCCTGACCCCGGCAGGGGGGCAGTTTACCCAGCCTGCTTACCTGTCCCATTGCCAAGACTCCCAGGCGTCCACAATGGGCTGCCTCCAGCCAGTCTCTATTCCCTCTTCTGGCTCCCTGTCCCACTCCACCCTATATGGGGCCTGGGTACTCCCATTGACGGTAGCCATGTGAAGAAGCATTTCCTTGAATTCTCTGTCCTGACCTTCTGCTCTGGCCTCCCTTCCCCTGCCCCAGCTCCTTCCTTCAGATCCTCCGTCCAGACAGGCCTGATGGTCAGCAGACCAGGCAACTGCCTACAGGGGTGATCGGGCTTGGAGAAAGGGCTTATCTCTGCCTGAGCACAACTGGAACTCAGGTCTTCTGACTCCCGATACTATGCTTTCTCTACTCTTCTGGTCTCTCCTTTCCTAGCAGTCATTTCTACCTTAGTAAGAATGAGTTCTATCAGCTCTTCTCCTGTGAGAAAAAAGGGGGAGAGCATGGCTTGTTCTAGGCAGCTGAGAGGGGAGAGGGCACTGCTGGGGACACGGACCGTGAGGCGGAGAAAAGGCCGTCCTGCAGAGCCTTGTCCAAGCGCTCTGGAGCCTCTCTCCCTCCAAAGTCTGGGTCTAGAAGGCAGAACGGTTAAGGAATGAGACTCAGTAACCAGACTTAGAGTTTTGAAACTCAGCTCAGCTACTTGCAAGTTGTATGGACTCGGATAGGTCTTTCTGAGCTGCAGGTTCATCTGCCAACTCGGGAGAATGAGCAGGCTGGCCTCTCAGAGTTTGGGGCAAGAATCGAGAAGGAGGATGGGTGTAAAGTATGCAGCACGGCCCCTGGGCAGTGGCGGGGGCTGCATGATTGCCATTGTGGTCCTCATTCTGACAGCTGCCCTTGGGGCTTCTTGTCTCCCCCACACTTACGGAGTTACCCTTGTGGGACCCAGGTGTCCTGACCCTGGGCAGCTCTTCCTTGTGTCTGCCCTCACCCCTTCCTCTCCCGAAGGCCTGTCTTCAGAACTCCTGATCCACTGTCCAGAATGGGTCTTTCAAGGGCCAGCACCCCGTCCTGAGAAGAGGGGAGCATCGTGGCTGACACAGGCACAGGCCGCAGCTGTGCAAATGGGGGGGCTCAGTCGAGGTACCCATCCCCCCATGGCCCTTGGCCGCCTCCTGCTTCTCTGGCTTCGGGGAGCCCCATCTAGGTCCTTGCTGGCTGGGGCACAGCCAGGGGCACTAGTTCCTGCTCTGGGGGACTCAGGGGCCCCCTCCCCTGGTGCCCTGAAGTGCGGGACTCTGGGGTGCCTGTGGCTGGCCCAGCCCCCCTTCTCTCAGCTTTGTTTGTGCAGGGTGGCAGAAATCGGCTGGATCGCTGGCAGGGTCTTGCCCAAGCCTCCTGCCAGATTCCTTTTCCGTGGAGTCACCGCAGGCTGGGGGTGGGGGCCCGGGAGCTCTCTCGGAGGCAGGCCTCTCTCACCCCTTGGCCTTTTCTGCTGCCCTCCTCTTGTCCCAGAACAGCAGCAGAGGGACTGGGCGGAGTTCCAAGCCCAGCTGGGGGTCAGCAGACAGGGTCCTGGCCCAAGGCCTACTCTGCCACCCTTTCCCTCTCTCAGCCTCCCAGGCCTGCTCAGCCCCCAAGGGCCCTTCATGCTCTGACATTTTGAGCATTTTCAAAACCCATGGCCTTTAGAACAAGTCTGGGGACAGGATGGAAGCAGAGAAGCAAAGAGAAAAACAGGCAAGTGCGGGGACATTGGGAGGTCTGGATTATTCAAACCCTGAAGCACTTTCTATGAGCCCCAAGCTGTGGGAACGAGTTAGCCAGAAGGCTTGGTGCTCTCCCGAGTCACACAGAGCCGAGGTGAGCCAGCTCCACTACTTTCTGGCTCTGTGACCTCAGGCAACTCACTTTACCTCTCCAAGCCTTGATTTTCTCATTACTACAAAGTGGATAATAATAGTTAATGCTTCATAGCATTGTTGTGTGAATTAAATAAGATACTATGTATAATCAACGTTAGCAGTTGTGTCATAGGAAACACTAGTGGGACGACGACGGATGTGTATCCTGACCATGCCCCATGGGGAGGGGAATTGTGTCTGTGAATCTCTACAGGGCTTTCAGGCTTTTCATCTATGTGGCAGTAGAGGTTGGGAGTTCATATAAAGAGTGACTTTATAGCAAAGGAATACGCATTAGTGGAAGGCAGCTCTTTAGGGTAGTGAGCTCCCCGTCAGTGGAGTGTGTAAACAGAGGCTTATAACTCGGGGGTGTGGTCTTAGGGACACAGGAATTATGAGGGTAGTTGGACCCAGTGGCAGCCATCCCCAAGACTCTGAGGCTCCGTGGTTTGGGGCAGTAATCCCTGCCTCTCCATAATGCTGGAATCCCCTTTAAGATGTGACTTTAAGATAGCCACATCCCCTCTCAGGATCCTGATCTTAGGGATGAACTTCCTTTACCAGAAAAAGTTCTGACCCCTTCCAGGGAGTAGAGTATGGTCACCACGGAGCAGCTCCTCCAGGGATAGCATGCACCCTCTGCCCTGTCCCCCGGGGCTTGATGACAATGAGTACTGCTGGCATTCATGAACTCATTGCAGCCTTGCAACCCTAACGTCAGAGCTTTTATCACTGCTCCTCAGTTAAGGAAACTGGCTCTGAGAGGTGTGGGGACTTGCCAAGGTCGCACAAGTAGCAAACGGCGGAGCCCGGATTCCAGCCAGGAGTCTTGGTTTCTCGGCAGAGCAGAGGGGGTGAACACTGCTTGAGCCCAGCAACTGCTCAGGGCCCTCCTGTGTGGCCTGTGTGCCCCCACTCAAGACCCCATCCGCGGGCGGCAGCCTGGCCAAACCCGCAAATCCTTCATCTTTTAGAGATGGGGCAGCCCAGGCAGGAGAGGAGTCCTACCAGGAGGGAGCAGGTGTTGGGGTGCACAGGGTAGGCTTTTCTAGACAGGTGGGCACAGGTATGTGTGGGTGGGGAGCCAGATCCTGATGGGAGGAGGGGAGAAGGAGATGGGGACCAGAGAGCCTCTCCTCTGTGTGGGCCTCCCTGTAGACCCTAGTATGACACTCTGGGCCTCAGTTTTCTCATCTATGTAATGGGGGTGGTGGTCAAATAGCTCCTCTGTAAGGGCCCTTCCAGCTCTGGGAGCCCATGAATTCTGAGCCTCGCTGGCAGGATGCCTAGAAAGACTGTCCCTGGAGACCCATTCAGCATGTCATGGCCAGTGCTAATGAGGGCATGGTAGGAGGAAGGGCAGGGTCAGATTCCTCAAGAACTAATTAGCTTTCCACAGTAAGGAGGGGTAGGGGGGGTGTGACAGAGGGAGGAATTTTCCCAGCCACTGACGGAGCTGTTGACCATGGCCACAGGCTATCTCGTCCATCTGTCCACTGGTCCTTTTGTTCATTCATTGTTCCGTAAGCATAAATTGAGCACCAACGGAGTGCCAGCTGGGCACTGGGGATATAAAGAGAAGTGGTTGCCTGCAGTGTACTTACGAATTAACAGGGGTCAGACCCCAGCCTGATAGCCTGATCACCGACCTCAGGCCCCAGACTCCACAGCCCTAGACTGAGCCCGTCCCCACCCACTGACTCTGTCTGCTGTATATCCCAAAGGGACCTATTGGGACAAATGGGCAACTCGAGCGTGGGTTGTGAACCCAGAAAGAACTGGTTTTGAGCCCAGCCTTGCTGCTCTTTGCCATGTGACCGTGGGTGAGTTACTTACAAAGCATCTGGACCTCATTTTCTGCTTCTGTAAAACAAGGGCAGGTAGCGCTTGTCTCCCAGTGTTCTTGTGTGGACAAAATCAAGTAATGCAGTATTCTAGTATAGTTGCTGCTGAAATTAGCCGAATGCTCTACTCTCACGATATTAAAATATGAGAATTTTAAAACAACTATTTAAATAAAAGAAGAAACTCTGTAAGAAGGAACTGGTCGCAGTTGTTACTGATTTGGAGGGACATTTTTTTACTGAAGACTTTTTGGTTTTTTGAATTTTTGAATTTTTAGACCATGTGAATGCATTCCCTACTCTAACAAGGGAATGTGTTACTGTTAGTGTTAGCAAGTGATGATACTATGAGTTTGAAAGTGAAAAGGGCCCTAAGACAGGCACATAGAAAATGTCCTGGGGATTCATTCATGCATTTGGTAATGCCTACTAAGGGCCCCCTTTATGCCAGGTAGTACTCTAAGGGCAGGGGACAGAACGATGACCAGGTCAAACAAGTCATTGCCCTGTTAGAGCTTATATTCTAGGTAAGGTGATAAACAAGGAAACGGTGATTCCAAATGATGGTGAATGCCTTGAAGAAAATAAAGAGATGGGATAGGAGGGGAGAGGACTGATTATAGAGCAAGACTCCTCCAGAGAGGGAACATTCAAGCAAATCCTGTGTGGTAAGAAGGAACCAACATGGGATGCCACCTGGGAAAAGAGCATTCCAAGCAGAGAAAAGACCAAGTGCAAAGGTCCTGGGGCAGGAACAAGCTTGACATTTTCAAGGAATTGAAAGAATGCCAGCAGGGCAGAGCCTAGTGAGCGAAGGGTGGTAGGGGATGAGTCAGGGATGGAGTGGGCCTCTACTGCGAGGGTGATGTGTTCTTGCTAAGTCTGATAAAGTGCAGTTTCAACAGCCTTCGGGGGGAAGCCAAATGCTGAAGGGGTAATCAGGGGAGGTCTTACACAAGTGTTAGCGTTTGAGTTGGGCCATGATTATTGGGGCAGGGATCTTCATGAGGAAAGGGGATTCCAGAAAACAGTGAGTAAAGATCAGATTCCAGAGGAAAAGATCATCAGTAGGAGGGACACGGTGGCCATCTGTCTGTCTCTGTACCCCAGTGGCTCGCATTCCCATTTGCTAACTGGACCTCTGTCTCTCTCTGCAGCACTGGGCCTGAGCACTAGCCTCACTGAGAGAGATCTGAAAGAGGCCAAGGCCCGCAGCCAGCAGATCGCAGCCCAGCTCACCACCCCTCCCAGCTCCAACTCCCGCGGCGTCCAGCTCTTCAACAGGCGCCGGCAGAGGGTGAACGAGTTCACCTTGGAGAACCACAGCCAGAGGGGACAGAAGCCCAGCCAGGAGTCCCTCCAAGCGCCCCCTGCCAGCCCCGCAGGCTATGCCTCAGGGCTCAGCCTGAGTCCCACCTCACTGCCTGAACCAGGCCCTCCAAGGAACGCCAGCAGCCAGAGTCCCGACGTAGGGGTCCCTGCTCATAGCATGGAGGGATGCTCGGAGAAGGCCAACTTGCTGCGGCACCTGGAGAAGGTGGCCAGCGAGGAGGAGGAGGTACCACTGGTGGTTTATTTAAAGGAGAATGCCGCCCTGCTGACGGCCAATGGGCTGCACCTGTCCCAGAACCGAGAAACCCAGCAGAGCCCAGCAAGCCCGCCGACAGCTGAGGTCCACAGCCCGGCTGCAGATGTCAACCAGAACCTTTCCTCGCTCAGTGGCACCCTCATCACACCAACCTCGAACAGCAGCCACAGCCTGCCGGCTGCAGACATCAACCAGAACCCGCCGGGCCCCGTCACCCCACAGAGCCCGCCGCTCTCAAGCAGCCCACAGCCCTCGGAGGCTCAGCTCCCTCCCAATGGCACAGTGTCCGATTCCAAACCCGCCACCCCGTGTTCCGGCGGACAGCCGCCAGAGCCGGCTGCGGAGCTGAGACCCAGCACGCTCCTAATTGACAAGGTGTCAGTGCCACCCACCACCACCAACACCTTCTCCAGAGAAACAACTCCCCTCTCCAGCTCTGGGACCCCGGCCCCAGATTTCATGTCCAGCCCCCTGCTCATCGATTTACGGCCCAGCGCCCCAGCAGTGTCAGCGGAGCAAGAGACGTCTGTATGGGCAGCCACAGCCACTCCCGCCAAGCTCTACAGCGAGGTCCACTTCACGCTGGCCAAGCCCCCATCAGTGGTCAACAGGACCGCCAGACCCTTCGGGATCCAGGGGTCAGGAAGCACCAGCCAGATAGAGCGGAGCCCCATGGTAGAGAGACGACATCTCGGAGAGAAGGCCCTGACTCCCCAGCCCCCCAGCATGGTAGACAGGAGTCCTCGGCCACAGAGACACATGATGTCCCATAGCCCCATGGTGGAAAGGAGGTCTGTGGTACAGCGAAGCCCAGCCTTGGAGAGACGCCCTTTGGGGAACTTCACCCCACCCCCAACCTATGCTGAGACCTTGTCCACAGCCCCCCCGGCTTCCCGGGTTAGGTCTCCCCCCTCCTACTCTGCCCTTTACCCCGGCTCTGACCCCAAGCCTTCTCCTCTGAAGGGCCAGGCCGTTCCTGCCAGCAAGACGGGCATATTGGAGGAGTCGATGGCCCGCAGGGGCAGCCGGAAATCTATGTTCACCTTCGTGGAGAAGCCCAAGGTGACCCCGAACCCGGACCTGCTGGATCTTGTGCAGACGGCTGATGAGAAGCGGAGACAGAGGGACCAGGGAGAGGCAGGCGTGGAGGAGGAGCCCTTTGCACTGGGGGCCGAGGCCTCCAACTTTCAGCAGGAGTCAGCGCCCCGGGACAGAGCCAGCCCTGCAGCAGCCGAGGAGGTCCTCCCGGAGTGGGCCTCGTGCCTCAAGTCACCGCGCATCCAGGCCAAGCCGAAGCCCAAACCCAACCAGAACCTGTCCGAGGCCTCCGGGAAGGGGGCTGAGCTCTACGCCCGCCGCCAGTCCCGGATGGAGAAGTACGTCATCGAGTCCTCGGGCCACACCGAACTGGCCCGCTGCCCTTCGCCCACCATGTCCCTGCCTTCATCCTGGAAATACTCCACCAATGCTCCTGGCGGCTTCCGAGTGGCATCCCGGAGCCCAGCTCGGACCCCGCCCGCCTCCCTCTACCAGGGCTATCTGCCCGAGAATGGGGTCCTACGCCCCGAGCCCACTAAGCAGCCAGCCTACCAGCTGCGGCCCTCGCTCTTCGTCCTCTCGCCCATCAAGGAGCCTGTCAAGGCCTCGCCGAGAGCCGCCTCTCCCGCCAAGCCGAGCTCCCTGGACCTGGTGCCCAGCCTCCCCAAGGGGGCCCTTCCGGCGTCCCCAGCCCTGCCTCGGGCCTCCCGCTCCTCACCGGGCCTCTACAGCTCCCCCGGCCAGGACGGCCTCCAGCCCACAGCCGTGAGCCCAACCTACAGCAGTGATATTTCCCCTGTGTCACCCTCCAGGGCGTGGTCTCCCCGAGCCAAGCAGGCCCCCAGGCCCTCCTTCTCCACCCGGAATGCTGGGATCGAGGCTCAGGTGTGGAAGCCTTCCTTCTGCTTCAAGTAGAGGACCCCACAGGGATCCCACTGCCTGGGAGGACCCCCTCTCTGAGGGCTGGATGGAGAGCAGATGTGGCTGAAAGTGGCACTGAGCTGAGGGTCAAGAGTATGGGGCCTCGGGGCTCAAAGTTTGATGCTGCCACCAGCTAGCTTTGTGACTCTGGGCAAGTCACCTCTGCTCTCTGGGCTGCAGCTGCTGCAAGGGTCATTAGACTCCATGTCTGAGGGACCCGCCGTCCCATACTGCGTCGGGGGGAGGGCCACGAAGAGGGAGCTCCCCTGGCAGGCCGCAGTGAGGCTGGGGGCTCCCTCAGGCCTTTGTGAACTGTGGGGATGCCAGCGTCTTGCTGGGGAATGGCCTAGAAGGGGACCCTCCTATGGGCTTCTGGAACCAACAGCCGGCCAGTGCCTCCATGTAGCCAGCCAGCCACGGGTCGGCCTCCTCAGCTGCCCCAGCTCCTGGCATCCTTCCGCCTGTCACTGGCTTCTTACCTGCACTGGCCTGTCTCCTCCACCTCTGCCTTCTGGACGCCGTTTCCTCTCCGCTGCTTCAGAGAGCTCTGTCCCGGCCGCCGCGTTTTCTCCTCTCGTGGGTTCTTCTGCTGGATGAGGACTTAGCCTGCCACTGCTGTCTGATGCTTTCCGTCCCGACCCTCTGCTCCCCTGCCTCCCTGTCCTCTCCAGACACCTGGCTCCGCGCTGGGGATGAGACCCTGGTCCTGGTGCCACCTGGCTAGCCCTCTGTGTGCTGGGGCGTGTGAGGTCCCAGGGAGTCCCCGCGAGAAGGACGTGCAGGTGTGGGCGTGCAGTGAGAGCGGCCCCTGGCAGCGTACCCATTGGCTAGTCGGGCTTCAACCTCAGCCGAGATCTGCCCCCACTAAAAGCAGCTATTTCTGCGTAGTGGTGGGTGCCTCGGGGAGAGAGGCTGGAGAGGAGGGTCTGGTCCCATCCTAGCCTCCCTTTTGCTGTGTAGTCCAGCCAAGTCACTTTGCCTTCCTGGGCCTCAGTTTTCTTATTTACCCAGTCAGTGCCCTTCCAGCTGTGACCGTCTGTGAGGATTGAGAGAATAGGCTGGTGCTTTGGGAGAAAGGCCTTGTAAGTGATAAGACAGTCCCCTGGGGAAAAGAGGGGGAAGCAATGGGCTGTTGGCCATAGAAGGGCTGGAGATGAGAGGTCTGTGAGGGTGTCCTGGGGAGGGTACTGCTGGAGGAAGCCGCTGCAGGAGGCCGGGGAACCAGAAGCCCAGGCTGGGACAGCCTGGAGACAACAGAAGCATAGGAAGCCGGGGCAGGAGCACAGCCTCGTGGTGGGACCGAGGAGGAGATCTTAAGGTTTTGAGGAAAAGACTGGGATTTAAGAGATCTGGATTCTACCAGATGAATTCCATGTATATCCTTGGGTCTCAGTTTCCCCATACAGTGAGGGTACTGAGTCAGGTAGGGTGAGATTCTCACCACCTCTGACATGTTTGAGGTGAGCCAGCCCTGAAACCAGGCTCTGTTGGGGGTGACGGTGTGAGAATACAGACGCAAGAGGCAGAATTCAGATGGAAGCCTCCCAAGGCTGGGGGCCGAGCACCACCCACTCTCTCTTCCCCGGCCCTATTTCTGGGCTCCCCATCAGGGCGAGGGGTGGTGGAGGCGGTGCCCGTGCTGAGCTGAGCCTGCGGTTTTCGTGAGCTCTGGGCTCGTCTCCATGGGAACAGGGGGGTGCCTTCCTGGTGAGTTCATTCTGCCCAGAACTGGGGGGCATGCGTGGGGAAGTCGTAAGTGAGCTCAGCTTCTTCACACCAAGCCCCTCCCAGGACAGAGTGAAGCCCCTACCCCAGACCCCTGATCCCTTCTACCCCTGAAGGCCAGCAGTGGAAGAGCCCACCCTCCATCCTGCAGCTCCCGAGGCCAGGCTGGCCGAGCTCTTCCCCCAACTTTGTTTTCTCTCCTGTTCTCAATACACTCAGCCTCAAATCTGTCTTGCTTCTTTCTTTTTTCTGTGCTCCCTGGCTGGTGGTCCAGGCTCTCCCCTCTTCCTCCCTGATTCTGGCCTGGGAAGGGGGGTTGGACGACTTCATTCCTGTGTGTGAGCGTGTGGTGTGCCTCTGTGGGCTGTTTGTGACTCTGGGTCTGCTTTGGGTATGGATGTGTGGTGGCTTGGAAGCCAGGGCTGCCCTTTCTCTTCCCTGGGTCAGGACGTAGGGAACCATAATCCTGTGGAAATTCTTTTGTTTTCTCCTTCCTCCAGAGTTTGGCCAAAAAGCTTATAGAGAATGGGGAAAACCCACAGCCCCTTACAGTCCAGGTTTGTTTGAATTCTTTGAAAGTGGAATGTAAATGACTTTAGCCAGAGCATATACTTTCTGGTTCCCTCAGGCCCCCTCCCCCTCTCCCTGTTATCTTAATCTGGCAGTTCCCATATTCATCACCTCTGGGCTCCTGAAAATGGTTTCTGCCCCTGTTGGAGAGGAACAAGCTGGCATCAAGAGTCAGAAGAGGGTTGTAGTCCCCACCTGACTCCTTGTGTGACCTTAGACAACCCCTTCTCACCTCTGGGCCTCAGTTTCCCCTCCCTCCAAGGAAAGGGGCTGCAGAAGGCAATCTGGGAGCTAGTTCCATTTGGTCTTTGATAGTTCCTGTCTGACTGCTCTGCCCAAGCCTTCGCCCCACACACATGTCCTGCAGTGGGGCTGGTGCTGGGTTAAGTGGGCGCTGTTTCTGAGTTTTCACCCATGTGCATTTCCAGGGAGTTCTGGCTTATATAAGACATTGAGGGCTTTGTCAGAAAGTGAACAGTCCCGATTTCTCACAGCTTTTCTGTACCGTGCACCCCACCTCCTGCGCTGCACACACAGAGTCAGTACCCAGACACGGCAGTTCCGATGAGGTCAGGCTCTGGCCCACCTCCAAATGATGCGGAACTGCTTACCATTGCCCAACAGTCCACCCCAGGCTTGGGAAGTCAGCTCTGTTGCTTATTCCTTCCACTGGCTGGCCTAGCCATCCCCTCGTGGCCACCGAAGGCAGAGAAAAACATTTAGAGATTTCAGACAGGTATAACTCTTCCTGCCCCAGCCTGCCTTTTTCCTAGCTGCAGAGCCCTGGTCCTTGTGCCCCCAGACTTGTCAACGGGCTGGGATCTCTTGGCCACATTTCCCACAGCTGGGCTGATTGAAAGCTTCCTGGGATGTGTCACACACAGAGAAGGTCCCAGTGTCTCTGGCTCACACAGACACAGCTTTGATCCTGGGAATGAAAGGGGTGGATCCTATGCTGAGCTTTTTACCTTTTCAAATTGATGATTGGGGTCTTGGTTGTCCCCAGGAGGTCCCTAAGGGTCCCTCCAGCATTACTATCCCATGAAAAATCTATACGGACTGCTGTGTAAGGGACCCCATTCTGAGTCAGGTCATCTAGTAGCTGCTGCATTGTAGGGAGAAAACATAACACTTTGCTACTTCCTTTTTATTGGGAGAAATCAGGATTCTGATTGGATGAGAGGCTGACAGGCTTGACTGGCTGATTACTGATTGGATGAAAGAATGGATCTATGAATGGTTCTAGATTTTGATTGGGCAGAAGACATTGAACGGACTGGCTAGGTCTGGACTCTGAGAAATGACTGCTGGTGAATCTGGATTGGATCGAAGGCTGAGTGCCCTGGTTTACTGCTGTAATCTGATTGGATGAAGAGTTGGAAGGTTTAGCAGATACAAGCTGGGCATCATTCCCAAGCCCTCCACTTTCAAGATTTTATTTATTTATTTGACAGACAGAGATCACAAGTAGGCAAGAGAGGCAGGCAGGGAGAGAGAGGAGGAAGCAGGCTCTCCGCGGAGCAGAGAGCCCGATGTGGGGCTCGATCCCAGGACCCTGGGATCATGACCTGAGGCGAAAGCAGAGACTTTAACCCACTGAGCAACCCAGGCGCCCCATCCAAGCCCTCCACTTTCAAACTAGTTCTCCAAACTGCTTTAGCACGGTGTGGCCTTAAGCAGAAGGTAGTCACACACAGTCACACACACATGCACACATCCTCATGGGGCAGAACACACCAGATAGTTATTTACACCTCTGAACTTCATTTTCATCCTTGTAAAAGGGGTGTAATAATGCCAGCCACCACATCAGCATGCTGTGAGGATCTAATGGGGGAGAAAGGATGACATGGAAACTTGTAGACTGGAAAGTCCCTAAATAGGTAGGAAACAGGTGCAGTCGTGTATGGCAGAGTAGTGCTTTATCTCCTCGAAGATGTTCACCAACTCGGCTTCACCGACTTCTCACTCTCTACCCCATGCTGGCAAGAAGTCCAGTCAGGAGAGCGTGCTGCTTAGGGCTGGAGGACCCAACTTCCTTTTGTGTTCCCATCTGTCAGTGGGAACTTCCTCTCTGCTCAAGGTCTACAAGGAGAAATTAGGAGGTGACCATGGCAACACGGCAAGGGGGTTGGGGCAAAGAGGGCCTTTCCCTAAGTCCTTAGTAATAATGGTCAAAATTTTCGCTTTAAATTCTTATTTTTAAAGATTTCATTTATGTATTTGAGAGAAAGAGAGCACAAGCAGGGGGAGTGGCTGAGGGACAGGGAGAAGTAGGTTCCCTGCTGAGCAGGGAGACCCCAGGGGTGGGGGTGGGGGCTGGATCCCAGGACCCTGGGATCATGACCTGAGCGGAAGACAGATGCCTAACGGAGGGAGCCACTGAGGTGTCCCTCGTTTAAAAATTTTAGAATAGTAATACATCCATAGCTTTCAAAAACCTAAACTAATATAAAAAGTAATACATGAAAGCTTCATTCCCACTCCTGTGGTTGCACACCTTGCCCTGTTGGCCCCATGTCCTAACAGCGGCCCACTTTGGTTAGTTTCACGTGTAGCCTTCCAGTGTTTCTTTACGGTAACTAACATCTACTGAGAGCACTGACTCTCCTCCAGGGAATCTTTCAAGACATGTCATATTCTTCTACATGAATTATGTCACTTAATCCTCACAACAGTCCCCAAAGTGTAGGTGCTGGTCTTATACCCCCATTTCACAGAGGAGGAAACCGAAGCCCAGAGGCTTCCGATTGCTTCTGCTGCTGTAACAACTTGCCGGCGTTCACTCAGCAAGCAGAAGCGCCTGTCTCGGAAGCCAGCGTTCTTAACCACGCATCCCCTGCCTCCGGGTTAAGCGCAGGAGCAGGTGCTGAGAGCTGGGGCACCCCGCGTTTTACTGCAGACACTTCTTTCCTGGCTTGGGTCGCTGCCCTCCCGACTCTACAGTGACAAAGTAGACGCAGTCGCTCCCGAATCCCCGGTCTAGAGGAGCCCAGCACTAACGCCTGCCCCGCTCTGCTCTCTCCCCAGGACCGCCGGGAGAGCCTGCCCACCTCCCCGCCCTGGACGCCGGGCGCCTCCCGGCCCCCCAGCAGCCTGGACGGCTGGGTGAGCCCGGGGCCGTGGGAACCGGGCCGGGGGAGCAGCATGAGCAGCCCCCCGCCGCTCCCGCCGCCGCCGCCCATGTCGCCCTCGTGGAGCGAGCGCTCGGTATCCCCGCTGCGACCCGAGGCAGAGGCGCGGCCTCCCAGCCGCCAGCTGCAGGCCCTCCTGGCGCGAAACATCATCAACGCGGCCCGGCGCAAGAGCGCCTCCCCGCGGCCGGCGGGCGCCGAGAGCCTGCGGCCCTTCTCACCGCCCGGGGCGCAAGCGCAGCCGCCGCGGCCACCGCCGCCGCCACCGCCGCGCCTGCGCTCGCCGCAGCCCGCCCGGCCCGGCGCCGCCGCCGCCGCCGCCGCCTCCGGGGCCACGTTCTCCCCGATCCCGCGGAGCCCGCTGCCCGCCGGGCCCTCACCCTGCGCTAGCCCCCGGAGCCCGCTGCCCGCGACGCCCCGGCCCTTCCCCTACCGCCGCTCGCCCACGGACTCCGACGTGTCCCTCGACTCCGAGGACTCCGGGGCTAAGTCGCCCGGCATCCTCGGCTATAACATCTGTCCCCGCGGGTGGAACGGCAGCCTGAGGCTCAAGCGTGGCAGCCTCCCCACCGAGGCCTCCTGCACCACCTAAAGCCTCCCCAGCTCCGGTTCCATCCCCACCCGAAGAGTTGTGGGCTTGGTAGAGTCCAGCATCGCGTGCGGCGGCGGGGCGGGTTGGGTGGGGGGAAGTCGGGGGAGGATGGAGCGTGAGGTCTGGCCGCTTTGGACGAGGGGTCAGGGGAGGAGTGCTCCGGGCTTGGGGCTGGGGTAGTGATCCAAACTTGGGTGTAGCCCTTATTCTGTCATTCAGTCATTGTGTGACCCTGGGTAAGACCCCTCCTCTTCCGACCCTCAGCTTTCCTATCTGTTTAATGGGACTTTGGCGAAAGCCATCTGCACAGGTCTAAATTCCCCCTCCCCTCTCGTCAATACACATACAGACATGCACACACACCTGCCTCTAAAGAGTCAGGGTGTGGTGTATATGGACCTCTAGACTCGCTCCAGTTCAGCGTTCCATACTCCTCCCTCCCTTCCTGGCTCTGCTGTCTGGAGTCTGGCAAATGAGGGGTGTGCTCACAAGATCCTAAGCCTAAGTTCCCTATCCAGGCCCTGGCTTGACCAACCGCCTGCCTGGCACCAAGTCCCAGGCAGGAGCAGCTGTTTTCCACCCCTTCCCAGACAAGCTCTATTTTTACCATGATGACCTTTAGAGAGGTCTTCCAGGCCAGCTCAAGGTGCCCCGCTGGCCCCTCGGGAGATAAGAGGTGGAAAGATTCCTCCTCCCAGATCCCTCTCATGCTTTTCCAGCCGCGGCTCAGACTGTTGGGGCCTGTTATGTGCCGCCAGAGGGGGAGAGCAGGAAGGTAATGGCTGACATCCCTGGCCCCAGGACTTGGGCCTCTAGGAACGCTATAGGTGCCTCCAACCCACCTATCTCTCCTGGGCCCTTTCATGGCAGGTTCCAGGCTCAACGCTGAGCTGGGGAGAGAAGAGTTGATAGGGAGCTATCCGCTCTCCTATGACTTTAACCGGTGGCCCCGAGTTTGAGGTTGCCCACTTGGAAAAAGGGAGGCAAGAGTTCCTTCTTATGGGAAGTATTCAAGCAGGAGCCAGGATGCATAGAGGAGATTCTAGTAGGAAATGGATTGGCTTAGATGACCTCTGAGGGCTCTTCCAGTTCTGAAATGCATTGCATGATATTAGGGAGGGAGGCAGATGGTGGAGGATTGGCTGGGCAGAATTTGGGGGCAGATGGGCATGGGTGGGTGAGAGAGGGATTAGACTAGAGTCTGCTTGTGTTTTTTGTTCCTTAAGAAATACCCCACGCTTAAGTTAGGCTCCAGTATCCATATCATGCCCAGATGGCTGGACACTGTTCTGCCCCATCTCTTTCCTGTTACACTCTGGCCTAGCTTGTGCCTCATGCCCAGTGACCCTGAGGAGCCTGGCTGCAGGCTGGTCTGTCCGTTAGACCTGAGTGGTTCTCATTCGTCCCCAGGAGGGACATGGGAGGAATGCGGCTAAATTTATAGTTTCCAGAGTTGGCTGGTGGTGCCCTCTAGAGGTTCAGAATATCAGCTTCAGGGTACTAAGTGCAGAGGAGGGTGGGGGTGGACCACTGGACTTGGCTGAGGATCAAAGAGATGTGGGAGAAGGGATTCCAGGATGTTGCTAACAGTGGGGGACCGAGTGTGATTTGGGTATAGGGTAGACTTACCCACCCATCAGGTGATGCTAGACCTGGACCCCCTATGTAAGACTAGGGAGAGCTGGGTTCAGAGTGGGAGGAAGTTGGGTCGGGGTCTTTAGAATTAAGTAGTGATCCCAGAGAGTGCCTAGGGCCTAAGGCTTGGGAACACAGGCCCTGACAGTGGGAAGATGAGAGTGTTCCCGCTTGGTTGATGATGAGTGACCACACTGAAGTCCCCATCTGCTTCAGGGTTCCTTGTAGCACGGGAGACTGGGGCTAAGGGCCGCTTTCACAGAAGAGACACTATCAGGCCACTGGTTAATACAGGGGCATAGAAAATCCACTTCTGCCTGCATTTCCCTAAAGAGCCAGCAGGAGGCAGCCCTGGAAAGCTGCAGTTCTGCCTGGCTGGTCTCCCTGTCACTGCCTTTCCCCCCATCCTCCCCTCTAGCCCACTAGAGACTGCCTGTGTTCTGTCTCTTAACTCCTATAGAACTCATCTCTGGCCCTCAATAAATGCTTCCTGCATCCTTCCGCCTCCTGTGTCATTTTCAGCTGCGTCTAAAACCCCTCCTTCTCCCCATGGGATAGTCTGAAGGACTCTGCAGGGATGAGAATGTTTAACACAGGGGGAATGGGTGCCAGGCCGTAGATGAGTTCCCAGGGCTGAAGTCCTGATCCTGTCTTCTACTAACTGGGTGACCCTGAGCAAGCCCGCTGCATAGCCAGCCTCAGCTTCCCTATCTGTGCAGAGTGAGCTGGGCGAGGTGGTATTGCCCTGGTCCTCCCTACAAGCCACTGTCACTGGAGCAGGCAGGGCTAAGCTGGGTCAGGGCCCAATGCTGTGGAGCAGGTTCCTTCTGGCAGGTTGGGGCTCCATGCAGGAGGAGAAGTCCCTACAAGAGGTCCCATCTGAGTCCAGGTAATCACAGTGAGCCCGGGACCCAGACCATCTGGAGTGCTCCTCAACTGATGGGGGTATCCTTTGTCCCGAGAAGGGGACTGTGACCCCCCACTCCCGGGTGAAGTCAAGCCTGCCCTTGGAACATCCCTCACCTTCCTCTCTAAAAGCTCAGGCCCAGCAGAGGTGGGACACAGGAACCGAAGGGGCAGAGCATGGAGCTCCTGGAGTCCTCAGAGCCCCAGGTTCTTCCTAAGGCATGTCAGAAATACAGCCTTGGACAGTCAGTCCTGGCACACAGGGACAGGTGCTGCCAGCCCGGGACTGAGTGCACCCTTGCCAGCCCACGCTTCCCTGCAAGTGACCCAGTCTTTATCTTCAGCCAGAACCACCCCCTCCCCGAACACAACACCGCCCTGCCTACTGGCGATTCCCATCCCTGACAGCTCAAATCAAGTTCATCCCAAACTGAGCTGAGAAGCCACCGCCACCCCAAGCTGTGCCCCTCACCTTCCTCAGTCACCCAAGCCAGACTGGCCTTTCCCTCAGTCCCCACATCTCATCTCGGAGCAGGACCTGGTGATTCCCCAGCTACCCCTCAGTTCTTCCTCCTCCTCTCCATGGCCTCTGTCCCTGTCCCCTGCAGCCTCCCCTTCTCCCACCTGACCACAGCCACATTTTCCTGCCTCCAGGCTGGCCCCTCCAACTCATTTTTCACCTGGCAGCCCAGAGATATATTCGGAGAATGCCAGCCTGACTGCTCCATTCCACCACTTTAAACTCTTCAGCAGTCCTTTCTAAGGCACACCTGCCTTTGGCAACGCCTGCTGTGATTCTGGCCTACCTGTCTGGCCTCAACTCTCAGCTCGACCCATGTCTCAGCTCTGGGGCAAGTTCTGGCTCTGCTTGTGGACCCCTGACATTATTCCACATAACACAGCCTCTGCCTGCAAGGACTGGGGCCCCTCTGCCCACTGCACTCCCTCCCACTAACTAGCCTTCCAGGCCCAGATCAAATGTCTCCTCTGGGAAGCGCCTTCCCCATCCCCCACCCCCTCACCCCTAAGGCAGAGCTGGTGGCACCCTCCCCTGGGTACTCCTAGAGCATTTCCCATCATGCATCGCAAAGGCTTATTTTTGGGTCTGACTTGGGCCTGGCAGAGCTCCTTGAGGACAGAGCCCTGCCTTATTTATCTTCCGTCCATCGGGACTCAGTGCAAGAAGGTGGAGGGAGAGAGGGAAGGAGGGAGCAGAAGGAAGAAAGAAAGGCAGGAAAGAAAACAGGAAAGAAGAAATGAACAAGTCAAGCAAGGATATCGGGAAAATTCATTGATTCATGCATCCATCCGTCCATTCATTCATTCAGCAAATAGCTGTTGAATTCCTATCAGGCCCCGTTCTAGGTATTAAGGATACAATTAGCAAGCTCAAGTGACTGGCAACTGACTCACCATTCCCAGGTGACTCTGGTGTGTGCGTGTGTGTGTGTGTGTGTGTGTGTGTGTACGCGTGCAAGCCCTTCCGTCTGCAAGGGCCTGCTGCCGGGGCACCTATCTTCCCCAGGGCCTGGTGCTTTAAGCATCTGTCCCTGGATCCTGTTGCAGCCCGAAATTAGGCTGTGAGCCACAACAAGGCAGGACCGATTCTTGATTCTCGTCTGCTGAGGCCAGAGCTGGCTGCAAAGGCGTGCCCCATTCAGACTGGACCGAGGACCACCAGCACCTACACAGCTCTCAGCTTCCCGACAGAGGTGTTAATCTTGAGGGCCTGACATTTCCTCCTGCACACTGTGGTCTCGCCACTCAGGTACCAGGATCCTAGGGGAGCTTGAGGAGCTATGGGGTGTGGGCAGAGGTGATGAGCCAGCTGTCAGATCCCCAGCCCCCAAGCAGAGGAAGGGCCCTGCCAAGGGTCTGGGAGCTTGGGGCCTCCAGGAAGCCCGGTGCCTGGTTTGGGAGGGGAGGGATCTAAGCTCTAGGTCATTCTAGAGTAAATGGGAAGGGATGGCTTGGATTCAAGGTGGGCAGAGGTAATGGCTCTGGGTGGGACTTCAAGGTCTTTAAGCTGCAGAGGGAAGCGGGGCACCTGACAGTGGGATGAGGGCCCTTTCCAGGGTCTACGCATGTCTGTAAGGAGAGTGTTTATCAAGAAAAAGACCCATGCACCATGGCCTCCTGAGTGGTCACGGTCGGAGTTCAGTTCATGGCCCTCACCCCAGATGCCTGCAGACATGCTCAGATCCGATATGGTTTGCGGGTTGGGGGATTGTGGGTGCCCTGAAGCCCATCTGTGGTTACCATGATCTAGGCCAAACTTCTTATGCTACAGAGACATGTGAGGAATTGAGGCACAAACCTGGGGAGTGACTTGCTCACAGTCACAGAGGAAGTCAGGGACATGGATTAGACTCCAGGTTGCCCAACTCAGTGCCCGCTGCCCTGGGGCCATGTGTGGGTGTGGTGTAGAGATGGAGACAGACTGTTTTTTTCTAAAGCAAGGAGTGTAGAAAAACCTGGAAGCAAAGCACAGGGGTAGTCTGTCAGGAGACTCAAGAGCTCTGGCTTCTCTCCTTGGGGCAAGTTAGGGAATCTGGATTTGGAACCTGCAGGGGTTCTCTGGGGCTCTGGACCTCATTCTGTTTGTAAATCCCCTCCAAGGTCTCTGGAAAGTGTCCTGAGGTGCAAATGGGGGAGAGGGGATGGAGGAGGAGGTAGAGAAGGGGTGAGCGAGAGCACCCTGTAGGTCAGCTGAGGGATGGGGCATAGGGAAGGGGGTGGTGGGTCTCTCGGCTTTCTTGGACCAGCCTATGCCCTCACGCCTTAGAGCCAAGTACTGCAGACAGAAAGACAGGACGAGCCTTGTAGACCCTAGCACAGTCCCAGCCTAACACCCCATCCTTTCTTCCCCTCCCTGACTTCAACCTCATTTAGCCTCTGACTAGAGCTCATTTGCATCAGCGGATGAGTTGTTTGAGAGCCCCCATCCCCCCTACCCCTCATCTCCCAGAGATTGCCCCCTGAAGAAAGAGTGCCTCCCTGGCAACATGGGAAGCAGATTTGTGTGGCCTCTGGCACCTCCTCTTGCCTTCCCTGGACCTCAGTCTCCTCCTCCATACACAGAGACCCCCAATGCCCTGTCCAGCTCAGACAGCCCTTCCTCGAGACTGGGGTGGGGGGGCCAAGGCAGTTCAGAGCTGAGGCTGGGTGTCCCAGGGACTGGGAGGACATCTGGGGAGGGGTGGAGGGGGGCTCGCCCATTCGCAAGCATCTCTCTTCCACAGGATGATCCCTAAGGAGCAGAAGGGCCCAGTGATGGCTGCCATGGGGGACCTCACTGGACCAGGTAAGGCGGACTCTGCCCTTGTGCATTCTCCAGACCCCATCCTTTCCTGGTCTCAAAGTGTAGCCACTCGGGCCTGTTGGCCTGAGGCCTGGGCAAACAGGTGTGAGTTCCAGGTCAGCCCCGAGGGAGTGTTGTGGAATCTGCCACTTGGGTTGGGAAGCTTCCCGAAGTATTGGGAGGGGCCTTGCCCTGATGCCCACACACCCAGAGGCTGAAACTGAATGCCTTACCCTAGGCCCTGGGCCTAACTAAATCCTTACCTCAGCCCCAAATTGAGCATGAGGGCTCCGGTCCCAGTTCCAGCCCTAACTGTGGTCCTAAGCTTCCCCCCGCCCCCCCACAAGTGCCCTTGCTTCCTGTCACTGTGGGTCTCCCAGAGCCCCTGTGGCAGGAGACAATTGTCAAGGGAGAATGGGGACAGGCTGGCCAAAGCAGGCTCCCCAGTGTGACTCAGACCATTTCACTTGAAAGTTGGCTCAACCAATGAAGAAATCAGCTAAAATACATGTTTATCACCATATGAGACTCCCTCTGGAACTCCCGGCATAATTTTGGAGTCCACTGATTTGGCCTACTTCAGAGCATTGCAAGTATCTTATTTTCAAAGAATTGTTTAGAAGACTTTACTTATTTATTTGGGAGGGTGATAGAGTGAGTGTACACACAGAGGGCAAGGGAGAAGCAGAGCAGGGAACCTGACCTGGGGCTCTATCCCAGGACCTGACCTGAGCAGAAGGCAGACGCTTTACTGCCTGAGCCACGCAGGCTTGAAATGGGGATTTCAAGTATTTTAAAGATTTTTTTAAAATTTATTCATTTGACAGACAGAGATTACAAGTAGGCAGGAGAGGCAGGCAGGCAGAGAGAGGAGGAAGCAGGCTCTCCGCGGAGCAGAGAGCCCGACGTGGGGCTCGATTCCAGGGCCCTGGGATCATGACCTGAGCCGAAAGCAGAGGCTTTAACCCACTGAGCCACCCAGGTGCCCCTCAAGTATTTTAAAAACAAATTCAACCAGGTCAGAGCTCTCACCCTACAGTGTAAATGATAGTGAATGCTGTTGTTGGCTAAAAATGCGCATTCCTAGCGTCTACCCCCAGGATCCCGATTCAGTGGACCGGGGAGAGGGCGGGACATGCGCTTTTGAGACAAGTGCCCCGGGGGATTCTGGAGCACATGGACCGCGCCCGAGCTCCGACAGACCATCCTGTAAGGACACCACTGCTGTTTTGCCCCATGTGGCTTCTAAGTATTTCATCCTCTTGTATGACTTCATATGGGAGTGGTCCTAACCTATTTCACGTGTTCTTGCCTCCTTTTGTGGGCATCAAGTTTCCTTTTTTAAAATTTCATGATTTGGGGCGCTACCATAAGCCAACTTTGTGAGGTATTGATGCTCTAACTAGAAGAACCAGGCAATGTGTTCTCTTTTCCCTTGGCTAAGTAACTAATTAATTACAGTCCCCCAAGTGTGGGCACATATCATCTATGCCAGACTGGAAATACATCCATTGTTGGCCATTGCTAGGGTACTAACTCAAGACAATTTTGAAACTAGAGTACCATGACAAGACAGCCTCTGTAAGGTAATAATAACTCAGACACCATGATTATGTACTTCCTCTGGGTCAGATCCTGTGCTAAGAGCTTCCCTGCTTCCTGTTACATAAGCCTCACAACAATGCTGTAAGCTAGCTATTGTTGTCCCCATTTTGGTGATGAGAAAGCCGAGGTTCAGAGGAGCTGGGCCATCCCATATCTAACAGTTGCTAGAGCTGAGATTGGATTCCAGATCTCTCTGTCTCCAGAGCGGCTTCTTGACTCCACAGTGGTGCAAATAAGATATTATATAAGATATTCAGACAAAACAGACGTGAATGACTCTGAAAGTGAAAGTTCCTCATAATGGGACCATCTGGAGATAACCACGGTTAGCAGGTCTGTGTAGCTCCGTCCTCTGTTCATATATAAACGCATTTATACAAACGCATGTGCACGAGGGCTGAGTACTATGCTGTGCTCTGCAGCTCCCCTTTTCCTTCACTTAGCAGCCTAGTGGGGACCCCTCCCCCTGCTGGTGTGCCGTCTCTCCCTGCTCCCTCCCCTGCCCCCCCAGCATGCGTTGCCTTAAGTATACTGATACACACCCCCCTCCTGGCAGTCACCAGCCTCACCTCGGGTTGGAGCAGAGCTGAGAGTGACTTACTGAGGTTACACCCTCAGGAAGAGGGAAATGATGGAAGCAGGATAGGGCAGGGGAAATGGCTCAGCAAGGATGTGGGCTCAGCTGTTGGCCCAGGTTCGGCCTGATCCCGCAGGGGCTCCAGAGCCTGAGTGGCTCCGCAGAATCCATCCCATCCTGAGCGATGGGGCCCTGAGCCCTTCTGCTCCGTGGGGCAGTGCTTGGCAGAAGGGAGCACTTGGGACCCTGAGCCACAGATGAAGGGCATCTGGGCAGCACCCCCACAACACAGAGGTGTGGTTTTCACAAGCTGAACCCTCAGTATCAATAACCCTCTCTATCTTCAGGCATGTTTATTCAACTTTTCTCCCTAAGAATGAATGCCTAGAAATAGAACTGTCTTATCAGATAGGTTTTATCTATAACTTTTTTTTAATATTGAGCTCAATTCATCTGGTGGTATCTGACAATATGATGCTAGGGGACTTTTTATTATGTATTTAGATATAGTCTTTCATGCTTTTAGTAGGCAGTATCTTTCATTGTTAAAAAAAAGAAAATAGTGCAATTTCCAGCCCTCCTCTTCCTACGTCCCGTAGTCACTACTGATATTCGGCGTATCTCCGCGCAGATTTTTCAAAGCATGCATAAACATATAGTACTTGTTTTTCTAAATAAGTGAATGGGATCTTAGAATACAGATTCTTCTGAAACTTACTTTCCCCCCCTCTTAACCTACAGTGGATCTCCTTCTGTCCCTACCATGTAGGAGATCCTCTCTATTTGCTGAAAGAATAAAAAATCATCAGCCTCCTTTTTTAAAAGCCTGTTTGGATTCCATTGACTGGACTGAACCACAGCACTGGCATCCCCCCCCACCCCACACTGCCTGGCAGCCCCGTCCATCTCCTTGTCCCATAAGACTTGCTTAGAGGATTGTGGCAACCTCTGTCTCCAAACTCCCGATGCCTCCTCCCCTGTTCTCCTTCTCAGCAGATGACCTTGTTTCCTATTGCACTGAGAAGAGTGAAAGGACCAAAAGAGTCCAGTGCAAGCTTCCTCCTCCCCATCTGGCTTTCTCAGTTCTCCTTCCCCTTCCCCGTGCGGAGGATGACCTCTCCGGGTCTACACCCTCCCCTCCCTTCCCCTCTGTCCCACTCCAGGACAGTCTTCCAGTCCTGGAGTCTGCCCTCTCTCTAGTGCATTGTCAAAATTTCCCATCAGCTAAAAAGCATGCTTTTATTTCTCCCTCTTAAAAACAAACACCTCTTGATTCTGCTGCTGCCTCGGTCCGGTCCGTGGAGCGCAACTCCTCAAAGCTGTTGTTTACGCTTTCTCGCCTCCTCTCTCTCCCTAACATTTTATTAAGCTCACTTCCAAACACACAAAAATAGAGAGTGCAAATCCCCATGGTCCTCCTTTCGTTTCTGGAGCCCAAAGCAAAACCCAAAGAGCTTGTTGTTTATCCCCTCGACACTTCATGATGCACCGAAAATAATGAAGAGGACATTTCCTTACACACTACGAAGATGTTAGCACACTGAACAAAATTAGCAATTTGATTTAAGATCAGCTAATGACCAGTCCCACAGTCAACTTTCTCCAATTTTCTAGTTTGTGTTAATGAGGCTCCAAGAAGGACCACTGTTTATCTGGTGGCCGGGTCTCTTCAATCTCCTTGAATCTGTAAGTTCCATACCTGCCCCATCCCTTTTTTTTTCTTTTTTTCCCCCAGGTCATTCATTCCTTTAAAGAACCCATGCTAGCTGGCCTATAAAATACCTCCCATTCTAGATTTGGTTCACTGCTTCTTCGAGGTGTGGTTAGAATGTCCTTCTGTCCATTTTCTCTTAACACTTTCCAAGAAAGTTTTCACACCCAAATATTCCATAGAAACTACTTTTGTGAAGATGACCAATAATAAGGCCCTGACACTACAGAGGGCAGTCAGTATTTAGCTCTGTGAGTCCCCCATCTTCCCCGAAATGCTTTTATCACTTGGTTTCCAGGGCACCACACTCTGGCTTTCCTCCTGCCTCACTGGGCGCCCCTTCCCAGGTTCCGCGGCTGGTTCCTCACCTCCTGGGTCTGGATGCCGGAGGCCCGGGGCTCAGGCTTCAGATCTCTTTCTCCCTCACACCCCCGGTGATCTCATCCAGGCTCCCAACTCTAAACACCATTTATAGAGCTGGGACACGAACCTCAGTGTATCCGATTTTAGAGGTGGACAACTCTGGCCATGCTGTCCACACATATCCTTTTCCTAACGGTGTCCTCACGCCTCTGTCACCCCTCTCCTCCCAGAGCCTCCCCTTGTTGGGAAGTGTGTCAAAGTGGGTGTATTGGGGGGGGGAGAGGACACAAAGGATATGGATGGGTTCCAAAACTATTAAGGACAGCCATCAGCCCTGGAAACCCTCTATGTGGCTATCACAATGAATCCTCACTCTGAGAAAAGAAAGAAATGTAATGGTCTTCATCAAACAACAACAACAAATACCATTTGTAAGCTCACGATGCCCCAGGTCCCGTGAGCACAAGGCTCCCATATCTGGCTCCCTCTGTCTCAGCTTCTCTGCTTCGGCATCCGCAAGGCTCTTCAAGCCTTCTATGCCCAATTCTGCAGGCAATTAGGGGAATTTGAATATGGATTAGGCACTGTATAAAACAAAACAAAACAATGTGTCCATTTGCCCAGGTGGAGATCTTTAACTGATACAAGCAAGTAATAAAGCGTGTATAACTATGACTTCATTTTGGCTGAAAACTCATACATGGTTATATAGTCTTTTTCTGATAAAACTGATTTATTTTGAAGGGCCTGGGTGGCTGAGTCAGTTGGGCGACTGCCTTCAGCTGGGGTCATGATTCTGGAGTCCTGGGATCGAGTCCCGAGTTGGGCTCCCTGCTCAGCGGGGAATCTGCTTCTCCCTCTGACCTGCTCCCCTCTCGTGCTCTCTCTCTCACTCTCTCTCAAATAAATAAATAAAATTAAAATTTAAAAATTATTTATTTTATTTTAGAGAGAGAGAGAAAGCATGTGAACAGGGGGAGGGGTAGAAGGAGAGAGAGAACCCTTAAGCAGACTCCCAGCTGTGCATGGATCTCAGGTGGGGCTCTATCCCAGGACCCTGAGATCATGATCTGAGCTGAAATCAAGAGTCAGACATCCAGACACCAGGCGCCCCTCACATATGAATATATAGTCTTTGAAAAAGATATGAATGGATATACACTAAGGTGTTAAAAGTAGCAACCTCTGGGAGATAGAAATGGTATTTTTCTCTTTTCCTCATATCTGTATTTTCTAACTTCCTTCAATGTGTGTGTGTATATATATATATATATGTATATATATATATGCTATTTTTATAATAATAAAAGGTTATTTTAAAATGGAAAGAACACAAGTGTAACCCTGAGCTCCTGATCTTTCCCCATCGCATCCTCCTCCGGCCCTCCCCATCTCAGTGAGTGGCTGCTCCCAGCATGAGGACAGAGTGGCTCAGGCCAGAAACCCCACACCCCAGCAGAGCCTGCACCCCTGGCTTACCATTAGAAGAGTCTCTAGAATCTGACCATTTCCCAGGACTCCAACCACTGTGGGCAAAGAACTGCAGAGGAAATTCATGGAATAAATACAAATGGCCAAAGAACATCTATCTGAAATGGAGCTCAGTTTCACTGAGTGTCAAACACATGCAAATTAAGCTCTGAGGTATCATTTCTGCCCACCAGGTAGGCAAAGATTCCCCAAAACGGTGGCACCCAGTGTCAGCAAATGTGGGGAGGAACCGGCATTCTCATACCCCTGGCAAGCGCTCGGAGGCCAATGCCCTCAGAGGCAGGCAGCCCCGAGGGCCCTGAGGGTTTGGCGGTAAGAGCTCACTCTGGCCTCTCTGGGCAGCCCCTCTGCTGGACCTGGGCAAGAAGCTGAGCGTGCCCCAGGACTTGATGATGGAAGAGCTCTCGCTACGCAACAACAGAGGATCCCTCCTCTTCCAGAAGAGACAGCGCCGGGTACAGAGATTCACCTTTGAGTTTGCAGCCAGCCCAAGGATGGTGAGTTCATCCCATTGTGCTTCTAAGGGAACTGAGGCCCAGAGAGGGCCAGTGGTTAGCTTAAAGCCAAACAGGGAGCCAGATGAGGACGGCTAGCCCCTGGGGAGTCCCTCCAGCTCCAGCTCCAGCTGGAAAGGCTGTGATGTTCCTATCAGATTGAGCCCCTGACTTGCTGTGTGATTCTAGAAAAGCAGTATCTCTCCCCCAGATACAAAACATGAAGTGGAAGGGGCAGGGCAAGCTGTGGGAGGGAAGGGATTCTGGCTCCTATCAAAAGAGCTCTGGACTGAATTTGCAGTGAGCAGGATTTAGATTAGACTTGAGCCTGCCCTAAGAGAGAAAACACAAAATTCCTTCTCTTCATGCCCCTAGCAGAAGGAAAAGGCCAGAAAACCGTCTGCCAGTAACGACAAGAATGGCTTATCCTCTGGCTTCAAAAAGTCAGCAGGCAGTTTCAGTTACTTGGAATGAACTCACACTCTGCTCAGTTTCTGGACTCAACAGGGGGTGACTGAGAGGGGACAATGAGGCAGAAGGCAGAACAGTAAAGACAATAAAACGCCTACTTGCTACCCAAGCAATTCGCGTGTATCATCTCATTTAATGCTCATACAGCCCTATAAGCTAGATAGTATCAACACTAATACCATTTTATAGATAAGGAAACTGACACTCAAGAAGGTTATGTGCCCAAGGTCAATATTAGAATAGCAACTAACATACGGAGAGCATTTCTCTGTTCCAGGCACTGGGATTAACACCCTATGTTATTAATTCATCCCCTCACCATCCCTGGGATGTGGACACTGAGATGACGCACCCCCCCCCTTTTTGGTGGAGGGAGAACCCTGGTCCTTTCCCTCACCGAGCCTCCCTGCCGTCTGTTTGCCCCCACAGATCGTGGACGGAAGTGCCAAGGGGAAGGTAATGGGGTCGAAGGTGATAGAATCAGCGGAGCTGGGGACGGTGAGTGTACAGGGAAGGGAGCCCCCATAAGAGGGGAAGTTGGGGGAAGGGGTCAGGCAGCTCTGTGCAGCAGTCCTTGGCTTCTGAGCACCTGCCCCTGTGCCCAGGTTGCCAACGGCCCCGAGGAGCAGAACTGCCGCTCGGAGCTCCACATCTTCCCAGCCTCATCCCAGGGCCCGGAGGATGCCCAGTCTGCAGCCTTCCCCACGGAGCGCACCTGCAGCCCCAGCGCCCTGGCACCAGGTGAGGGCCTCCCCAGGTCCTGGGACCAGATCCCGGCAGTGCTCCACCATGGGGCAGGAACCAGTGCCCAAAGAGCATCTAGTTTACCTCCCGCACGGACCCCCACACCCCTCCACAGACCTAAAACAAGTCTGGAGAGGCGCAGCAATGTGCCCAAGGTCACACACCAAGCCAGAGTCTACATCCCAACTTGAAATTCCCCTGCTCCAGTCCTCCTTGCTTCCAGGGATGGGGAAGGATTGGTCCACTTTGCTGGAGCAACTTTGGTGTTATATTCCCCCTGCCCCCCATCCCAGCTCCAGGCTTCCCTCCCCCAACCATATCTGTGGGGTGGACAAGAGTGGGGGCTGATGGGATAAAAGAACTCAGCCACCTCCCCCTGCTACCGCCTGCCCCCCATGAGCCCTGCTCCATTTCCAGGCTATGCCGAGCCACTGAAGGGTGTCCCGCCAGAGAAGTTCAACCACACGGCCATCCCCAAGGGCTACCGCTGTCCTTGGCAGGAGTTCATCAGCTACCGGGACTACCAGAGCGATGGCAGAAGTCACACCCCCAGCCTTGCCCAGTATCGAAATTTCAACAAGTAAGGCAGGGTGGGGGGCAGCTTGGGGAGAAATCGCTAGGCTGTGCAGGTACCCATCACAGCATGGCAGGGACTGCATTTCCTGAGCCCTTTCACATGCCAACTCTATTGGAACACTTTCCCATGGATTGAGCTCTTGCTAGAACTCAATCGAATGCTTACCTCAGAACATAGTAGGTGCTCAAGAAATGTACAGGCAATGAATGGGTGATTGTGTCACACATCTTGTTGGTTTCTCCGCACAACAGGGCAGGGAAATGCTGGTTTTTTTCCCATTCTGCCAGTGAAGGGACCCACTCAGGAACAACAGCAACCTGCCCAAAGTCACGAAACAAGGAGGCGGGCGGGTGCGGGGTCAAAGTCTGTGTTTGTCTGACTCCAGAGCCCGGTTTCTTATTTCCTCCCTGTTGTGTGCCCTCTTTGATGCATGTTCCTCTGGGTGGGGCCCCAATCTCACCAGTCCCAGATCAGCTCAGCCTTCTCCTCACTTTCCTCAAAGGTCTAGAGAAGGTCTAGAGATGGCTTTGAAGTGTATCAAAGTGGGGAGTGGCGGTGAAACATCGGCTGCCAGATGTGAGAGCCACAGAGGAGCAGCTGTACTATTTAGAGCATGGGGTCTCAATGTGGGCTTACATGCATTACATGCTTATCTCATGTGGGCTTACATGCTTACAGGCGAGGACTCCTCGCCTCACTGTGTGACCTTGAGCAAGTGACTTAGCCGCTCTGAGGCTCAACTTCCCCATCTGTAACAGGAGCCCATTACAGTATCTACTTTATAAGACTGTCACGAGGAAGGCATGAGAAGCCATAGGCAAAGTTTCTACCAAGTAATGAGCTCTCAATAAACAGTAGCTATTAGTATTAGTATTGGTATTAGTTACAGGCTGAAGTAATGGTTGGAAAAGCTAATAAGGAGAACTGGAAAGGGATAAATTTGGTGATCTGCCCCTGGGGCCCAAAGAGAAATCCTAGGAGTCAAGACAGGAGCCTGGCACTGGAGGAAGGCCTTGGGCTGGGGGATGCATTTCACCTGCAGGCGTCTTCCTTGAGCTGATGCTATTTCTGAGAAATGCTCCTCTGGCCTGGGTGGCATTAAGTGAGAAAGAGGAGGGGCCGTGGTCAAGCTTTTCTGGCACCTGCTCAGACCACATGTGAGACTGTCGGACATCCGGGGGTGATCAGCCCTGAGAAGAGACTGCTCAGGAGGGAGGGGACCCCCTCAAACAGCTGATAACCAGGGAGGGCCCCCATGGGAAGAACCATGCCCAAAAGGCACCATGGGAGCCACGAGCCATTGGCAGGCATTCTGGGGTTTCTGCCAGCCCAGACTGTGTTCTCTTTCCCCCCTGGGGCCCTCAGCCCCTACCTGTGAGGCTATGTACCCTCAAAAGACATTGAGTCCTGGGTGCCAGCTTCCGGGCTGGCCCCATCCTTCTCAGGCTGCAACTAGGACAAGAGGAAACATATTCCCATCAGCAGGAGGAGGGCTTTAGAATGTCCTCAGCTCAGGCCCCCTTTGAGACAGAAGAGCCAACTGAGGCCGAGACGGGGGTGAGCAACAGTGTAAGTGGCCAGGCTGCGTTAAGGATCCAGGGCTCTGGGCTTCCAGACAAGGGCTGGATCGTGAGGCCTGTGCAGCTGGGAAACTGCCCAGCCTGTTCTCACAGGGCCTGGCTGTTGCCGCCACAGCCGGGGTGGTCTGGGCAGACCTGCTCTCCTGGTTGGAGCCCAGGCCCTGGCCCGAGGCCTGCCTTTCTACCCCAGGGGCAAGTACTCCCCCATTCCCACTGCTCTCAGGCTTCGAGGAAAACACTACATGAGCAATGCTTTTTAAGTTTTTTTTAGATGACAAAATAGTTTAAAAATAACATACTTATATTCTCTTACACACACTCACACACACACACACATGAACACGCATGCACAGGCAACTACAAATAAAGAGAGGGCTCTCTGTTTGCCATCCTCCAGTCCCAGTTCCCTTCCCAAATTCCCAAAGGTAACACTGTGGTCAGTTTGGTGCGTCCGTTTTCAGGTCATTTTCTCCCAGCAGTTCTAGTCCTATAGTGAATGGCATTGTTTTATGTGTATGTGCCTTTTAGTACTTTGTATCTCATTCTGTAACTTGCTTGCCTTTTTGATCTTTTGAAATCTATCCTACTCAACACACACAGATCTTTTCATTCCCTTTAAGTGGCTGTATAGTATTCCGCCGTGCGAACACATGTTTGTCTCTGCCGGTGGACATCCGGGCTGTTTCTGGTTGGCAGCCACTTGCTGCTCATGCCCGTTTCTTTGCTGTGTGTGCACGTGCTTCCCTAGGCCCTGTGCCTACAGGTGCAATTGCTGGTTCACGGAGTTCGCACATTTTTTAGAATGAAAAGATCCTGCAAGTTGTCCAAGGTAGGAGCACTAATTTACCCTCTAATCAGCAGTATCTGAGTGAAACTTTGCCCACCATCTCACCAAATTTGCCGCATTATCAAATTATTTCTTCTCACTCGTCTTACGGGTGAGAAGTAGTGTGTCTGTTATCATGTCCATCTCTGGATTCTCAGTGCTCTTTCTAACCCTCTCTTCCCTCTCTGGGCTGGGTGTATATTGTCCTGAGGGGAGATGAGCAGAGGAAGGAAAAACCTCATTCCAGCTCTACTGCCTTCTGGAACTTAAGGGGAACCTAGAGTTTGCCTGGGACCAGCCAACTCTAGCTTTGAAAATTTCATTCCTATACCCAAGCACCCAGCCATCCCCACTAGAGACAGGCTAAGGAACGGGCAGAGCTGGAGAAACCTGTTAAAGATAATACAAAGCCTTGCTGTATATAGGTGGGGAAACTGAGGCCTAGAGGGAGGTAGGGAGGGGCTCCCACATGGTGACCTGCATGTCAGTGGTCTGCTATCCAGTGCTCTCCCACACAGCCTACTTCCCCTGCTGCTTTTCTCTCTCCAGGACCCCGGTGCCCTTTGGAGGACCCCTGATGGGGGAGACTATTCCCAGAGCAGGCACCCCCTTCGCCCCGGAGCTCATCAGTGGCTTGGAACTCCTTCGCCTCAGACCCAGTTTCAACAGAGTGCCCCAGGGCTGGGTCCGCAACCTCCCTGAGTCCGAGGAGCTGTAGCCCCAGCCCGAAAATTCAATTCCCCTGTCTTGGTGTCTGGGTAACATCTTGGAGTCAAGACTTCTGGATGGCACTTCCCAGTTTATGCAGGGGCTCTTCACACACAAAACCTTATTACAAATGGCCTCCACAGCCACAAAGTTTAGTAGTCCCCAGATGGAGCGTGTTTCAGAATTTCCTGAAGATGAGGATTTGCGTACAGATTTCTGGCCTGCCCTAGACTTGCAGCACTCAAATCTCCTGAGTTGGGGAATTTCTATTAGTAACCACACTCCCAGATGACTCCAGTGAAACTTGTTCGTGGGTTATGTCTTTAGGCATCCGGGCCACCAGTGAACTCACATCCATGCCTCCCCTCCTTCCTGCTGTGGGCTCCGGCTTATACGCCCTCGACGGGCAGCTTGCGAGTGGCCGGTTAACCTATGGAGAACTCTGATAATCAGAAAGATTTCCTTGCATTGAGAGGCAGGTATAAACATTTGCTAAGCATTTACTATGTGCCAGACACCCTGCCAGCCCGGGGAAGTGTGTGGCGAGTACGCCCAGGCCTGGGCTAGAGGACAGAGGGCAATCAGGAAGGCAGATTCGTAAGCTGTAAGTTGTGTTCATTTCCCTGACGGCACGCTGCCGACAGAGGAAGAAAGTGCCAGGGGCACTGGGGATAGAAAGAAGGGGCACCCCTCACCCCTCTGGGTACCTTATAGGTCAGGTGCAATGTGGGGTACATGTAAGGCCCCCTTCTTTCTTTTCCCCTTCCACTCACCATCTTGTGCAAGCCTCAGGGTAAATCTCGTCCTGGTCTCCCTCTGCCAGGGCTAGTTCAGGACTGTATCCAGTTACTAGGAAAGGAGAGAAAGGAATGCCTCTTTGTTCAACTGAGGAGGAAGAGGACAATGACAATGCCGGCGGTGGCGGCTGCTTTTTATTGGGTGCCTCAGTGCTTGGGCTGGTAGTAGGGTCCCACATATCCTATTTCTTCTTTTCAGTTCAACCCTGAGGGAAAGGTATTGTCCCATTTTACAGGATGTGCATATTCAGGGTCGAAAGAAGTGGCTTGTTCAGGGCCAGAGGCAAAATGGGAATGTCTAATTCCAGTGGCTGTCCCTTTTCGCCGCACTGGGTGGCCAGGCTAATGTCCACTCACTCTGGAACCATCTAAGCACTCTGGACACCTAAGCAGTGTCCTGCCTCAGGGCTTAGAAGTGAAAAGTGCAGGTTGGGAAGTGAGGCTGGATGGGGTGGGCTCTAACTTCTACTGCTGGCCATGTGAACTTGAGCAAGTCATTTCTCACTGGGAGGCGTCCATCCATCTACCTGTAAGATGAGAACAGGGCCCGAAGCCCCTGGACAGGGCAGTGGTGAGCACAGTGATGGACGCATACCTAAGAAGCCCTCAGTCGTTATTAGATTTCATGCAGCCCTTGCTCTTGCATGGGAAAGATGTTCCTGTTCTTGAAAAGCTGGCTGCAAGATGTCAGTGGGGTCAGCAAAGCTTAAGCCAGAAGGAAAGCCTCTGATTACTGTTGGGCTCCCTGTGGATGTGGAATTACTTCCCTTTGCCTTCTCCCTGGCTCCCTCTCTTGGGGAGATGAGAAGGTGAGAAATTCAGCTAGTTCCAGAATGCCTGGGGTAGTGGTTACATTTTCCTTTGGTTCTGGACTTTCACTGCACCCCACACCATCTTGAGGGCCCAGCAGCCTATTAGACTTGCCTGCCATTGATGTGTTGTCTTGAATTGGGGGGGGGGGCGGTGCTGTTGAAAGCCACAGCTGCATGAGCTGAAAACCAACTGTGAAAGTGTCTGACCCATAGAAGAGAGGATCTGGACCCCCTTGGACTGGCTGTGCTGTGTTCTAGATGGTGATGGCCACCACCAGCTACAGGAGAAGAGAACCTGCTGCACCTGAAAGCAAATCCACATTCTTTCTTCTGATGATGTGACTTTTGCTGATGTTGCTTAAAAAAAAAGGGGGGGGGAATGTTTATTATCTAAATAAATAAATAAGGAAAATGTGGAAGGATTGGACCATATAGCTTCTCCTGTGTTCATAGACTTTCCCAGCCTTCTGCATTCAACCTCATCCCCATATACTGGAGGTAACCACAGGTGACAGTTTGGAGCTTCTAGACTTCTAGGAAGCCTCGATTAAACATGTAGTGCATAAAGGTGCAGAGATGCAAAACTACATCTTTGTTTAATGAGATCATACATTTTGTACCATTCTTTATTTCACATCTTTATTCAACAATAAGTGAAACATGGATCCTGAAAAAGCAGAGCATTAACCTTTCATGTAATTTGTGGGCCTAAAGAGCCCTTCATATAAAATCCTGTTCTTTGCCTGTTCATTAAGAATTCTATGCTTTTGCCTATTCTGTTCCTTACCTAAATGAAGTTGTATGGTGATATGGAAGTGAAAAGGACTGAGACCAGTCAGGATGTTGAGAAAGTGGACACGCACTACGGCAGCGACGAGCAGAGAGGAGCTGGGTTTCATGTAACAGCGCAGGCACAGCGCAGGCACAAATCGGCACACACGGGAAGGTGGATACAAACACGTATGTGTGTGTTGCAGGGAAGTGTTCACATGAAAGTCAGGATAGGGTTAACTTTGGGAGGAAAGAAAGGGGGGTGATTGTGAAGGGATAAAATGCTCCTGGGGAAAGCTGGACAATTTCTGTTGCTGGATCTGGGTGACAGTTACAAAGGGTGTTCACTCTAGAGTATTAAAGTTAATTGTACATCTGTATTTTATGTGCTTGTTCTGTACATGTGCTATATTTTACCAAAACAATCCCACCTTTTAAAAAGCGAATGGACAAACCAGTAATAGATCAGATGTATCTGATGAGGGAATTAGTGAACTAGAAGTGCCCACAATGTTTCACAGAGAGGTGAGGAGACCAAGAGTATAAGAGAGAAATCAAAAGACGTGGAGAATAAAATGAAAGCATCTGACAGTACTGACAGGAATTCCAGAAGATGCTTTAGGATGACTGGGTTTTCTCCAGATTTGGTAAAAGGCACAAATTCACACTATCCTCACCCAGTCATGAAAAGGGATATTAAATCCACACTTAAGAACCACTTTTTTGAGGGATGCCTGGATGGCTCAGTTCATTGAACAGATGCGCCTCTGCCTTCAGCTCAGCTCCTGATCTCAGGGGCCTGGGATCAAGCCCCAAGGGCTCCCTGCTCAGCGGGGAGTCTGTTTCTCCCTCTCTCCCTCCCACTTCCCCACTGGAGTTAGCATTCATGTTCTCTTTCTCTTTCTCTCAAATACAATCTTTAAAAAAAACCCCACTGTATTGAAATTGCAGAACTCCAAAGTCACAGAGAAATTTCAAGAAAGTTGAAATTACCTACAAATTACCCAGATGAAAAAGATTACCTACAAAAGAACGACATTTAAAGTGACAGCAGTAATAGAAAAATATCTTCAAAATATCTTCAAGATGTGAGAGCAAAATAAATTCATTTTCAGACAAATAAATAGTGTGAGAATTTCCCACTAACCCCTGAAAGAACAAAAGAACATGCCTTAGGAAGGATCCAGAAAAAAAGTGTAGAATTTAAAAAGCAATGGTGAGCACAGAGATCAATTCTATAGACAGCAGGAATGATGGAAAAAGAAGCAATTAAAGGGACACGAATTAAAGTATAAATACATTTAAATATCTCAGTTATCATAATAAATGTAAATGTATACAACTCAGCAATTTAAAGACTCTCCAGTTTGGGTAAAAAGTAATTCCAGCTCTATGCTTTTCACAAATAGCACTCCTAAAAATATGACATGGAGGTAAACTAAAGAAATGGGAAAGGATAAAGAGTTAGATGTTGTCCCGAAGAAATACGATCTAGTCGCATTAACATCAGACAAGGGGACTTCCTGGCAAAAAGTATTATTGTGATAAAGAGGATCCTTACATAATGATAAGCCCATAGTCATAGTGGAAGATTTAACACAGTTCTTTCAATTATTGATCAGAGTAAGGATATAGGAAATTTGTACAATAGAATGAAAATATGGAATCTGCACCACCAAATTAGAGAATATTCATTATTTTCAACTACTATGAAACACTTCATAAAATGAACACACAAAATTTAAAACTTTTGTGCATCAAAGGATCCTTTTTTTTAAATGTTCAATTAGCCAACATCATTAGCTTTTGATGTAGTGTTCAACAATTCACAAGTTGCATATAACACCCAGTGCTCATCAACACACGTGTCCTCCTTAATACCCATCACCCTGTTACCCCTCCTCCCACCCCTGTCCTCTCTGAAACCCTGTTTGTTTCCTGGAGTCCAGAGGCTCATGGTTTGTCTCCCTCTCTGATTTCTTCCCCTTCAGTTTTCCCTCCTTCCCCTGTGGTCTTCCACGCTACTCCTTATGTTGCACATATGAGTGAAACCATACAGTAATTGTCTTTCTCTGGTTAACTTATTTCACTCAGCATAATCCCCTCCAGTTCCATCCATGTCAATGTAAATGGTGGGTGTTCATCCTTTCTGATGGCTGAGTAATACTCCATTGTATATATGAACCACATCTTCTTTATCCATTCAAGTGTTGAAGGGCATCTTGGCTCCTTCCACAGTTTGGCTATTGTGGACATTGCTGCTATGAACATTGGGGTGCAGGTGCCCCTTCTTTTCACTATGTCTGTAGCTTTGGGGTAAATACCCAGTAGAACAATTGCTGGGTCGTATGGTAGCTCTATTTTTAAAGTCTTGAGGAATGGCCATACTGCTTTTCCACAGTGGCTATACCAGCTTGCCTTCCTACCAACAGTGTAAGATCAAGACAGTGAAAAGAAAATCCACAGAATAAAAGATTATAACTCAAAGAATAAAGTAAATATCCATGAATTCACAGTGATATAAATAAATTATTGAATAAATAAATAAACAGGGGAGAAGAGACAAACCTTCTTTCTTCCTCACAAAAGACTTCCAAATAATGTATGTAGAAACTTCCTCTTCACAAGATGAAATGTAATTCCCATCCTACTGATTATAGATTGGCCGTACTGACTTGCTTTCAAAAAACAGAACATAGGGGGCGCCTAGGTGGCTCGGGGGGTTAAAGCCTCTGCCTTCGGCTCAGGTCATGATCCCAGGGTCCTGGGATCCTCTGCTCAGCAGGGAGCCTGCTTCCTCCTCTCTCTCTGCCTGCCTCTCTGCCTACTTGTGATTTCTGTCAAATAAATAAAATCTTTAAAAAAAAAATAGAACATAGGAAAGGAAAAACAGTAAATTTATGAAGGAGAAAGCTGGAAGACATCATCTTAACCCAGTGATCAAGGTTAACATCATCGATGCTATTCAAATCCCTGATATAACATGGTAAGAAGGGCACTTCCCCTTGAGATATTTTCCCTCAAATCCATAATCCCACGCTCATCATGAGAAAACATCAGATAAATTCAAGTTGAGAGACAGTCTACAAAAATAGCTCACCAGTACTCTTGGGTAATGTGGTAGACTATGTTGGATTCTGGAACAGAAAAGGGATATTAGAGGGGAAAAAATGGTGAAATTCAAATAAAGACTATTTAATTAATAGTATTATATGAATGTTAACTTCCTAATTTGACAAAAATACTACGGCTATGTTAGTCGTTCACATCCGGGGAAGCTGGGTGAACAGTAACAATTCTCTGCACACCTTTGCAACTTTTCTGTGAATCTCAAGTTATTCCAAAATAAAAGTTTTAAAACTAAAGAAAAAAATATCCCCACAAAGAAAACTCCAGGCCCAGAGGGCTTCACTGGTGAATTGCATCAAATTTTTAAGAAAAAAATAATAGCAATGTTACATAAACTCTTTCAGAATATAGAGGAAAAGGTAACATTTCCAAAGGTATCTGATAAAGCCAGAAGGAACCTGACAAAGACATTACAGAAAATTCAAGATCAATATTTCTCATTAACATAAACACAGAAAAACCAAGTGATACATATATATATATGTGTGTATTATATATATAATTGTATATATTTATATATCACACATGTTTATATATTATTCTATATTTACATATATGTGTAATATATATCTATATATATGTAATTCATAAATATAGGGATATGATATATAAATATGTATATAAAATTCATTATGACTGTATTGGGTCATAGGACTTCAGATGAAGGTGAAGATGGTCAAAAGGCACAAATTTCTTGCCGTAAGATAAGTAAGTTCTAGGGATGTAATGTACAGCATGGTGACTGTAGTTAATACTGTACGGCATATTTGAAAGTTGTTAAGAGAACAGATCTTAAAAGTTCTCAACACAAGAAAAAATGTAACTAGGTGAGATGATGGATGGGAACTAGACTTATTTTGGTAATTATTTTGCTATATGTACAAGTATCAAATTACATGGTACACTGTAAGCTGATATGATGTTATGTGCCAATTACATCTCAATAAGAGTGGAAAAAATAAAATTAAAAAATTTAAGAAAATTAAATTATGACTAAGTTAGGCTTATCCCAGAAATGCATCGTTGCTTTGACATTTAGAAATCAGTGTATCAGAGAAAGACAAATACCATACGATTTCAATCAGATGTGGAATTTAAGAAACACTATGACTATGGGCTTATCATTATGTAAGGATCCTCTTTTATCAAAATAATACTTTTTGCCGGAAGTCCCCTTGTCTGATGTTAATGCGACTAGATCGTATTGGAGATTGGTGAGGGGTGGGTGTTCACTGGGGAGAACAGGGGAAATTTTTCTGGAATCATGGTGACATTCTACATCTTGCCAGGGATTTGGGTCACATAGATGGATACAATGTTAAAATTCCTGAATAACATACTCAGGATCTGTGCATTTCAATCTATGTAAATTTTACCTAGAAAACCCACAAATATTGAACTCTGGTTAATTATATAAATGCTTAAGTGCTTCAAGGTGAAGTATACTGATGTCTTCAATTTACTCTGAAATGCAAAAAGAATAGATTGATGGGTGCATAAAGGAATACAGATCTGTGGTGAAGTAAATATGCCCAAATGTTAATTGTGGATCTAGTGAGTGGATATAGGATTGCTCCCATTAAAATTCATTCAACCTTCCTGTATGTTAGAAAGTTTTCATAATAAAATGTTCGGAGAATTCAAAGACTAGAGGATCTCTATGGAGGATAACTTTTCTAAACTTAGAAAGCCGTTTTGTCCTATACCAGTGTTTCTCAGAGGGTGGTCTTTGCCTCACCCACTTACTTAGACCCACGGAAGGAACTAACCTATTGAAGTTTAAGAACTAATGTTCTAGATCCCTATCCTGCAGGATTTCACTCCACACCCAGAGCTTCAAATGCTACTTCATCACCAATTCCCAAATCTTGATCTTTCTTAAGCTCCAATTCCTCTTGGGCTGGGAATTGCCACGGGTCTCACAGGTGACTTAAATTTATCAAATCCCACATTGGATTCATTTTCCTATCCCTACTTTCCAATCTCACTCTTCAACCCTATCCAACATTCTGTCAGGGAACTTCCACCCATGTGAACAAACCAGAGAACTGGTGGGCTGGGGGGAGGGGGCGGGGGGCGGTCATCCTAGACCCCTCTTTCCCTTCCATTTATTTCAGGTGACAATACAGTGGGTCACTGACTTGGCTTCTAAAACATCTGTCACATCACTCTTTGCCCTATGAACTGCCTTAGTTCAGCTGTCATGATGCTGTACCTTTTGAGCCTTCTCCAGGAGGAGAGGACCTCAAAATACTACAGGCAGAGAGAAGGGTTAGGGGCTGAAGCATTATGACAAGTAGGCAGAGGTTAAGTAATGTGCCCCAGGGCACACAGCTGGGAGGTGCTCAAGTGAGAATCTGAACACAGTAATTTGGCTCCAGAGTCTGTTTAAACCATTACTTGCTGTAAACAAAAATGGGGTTTTTCTTTTTGTGTGTTGAGAGTCAACTACGTTTCTGTTACTAGAGTAACACTAGCTGCTGTAACAGATAAATCCCCAGGTCTCGACAGCTCACTGTAGCAAAAACTCCTCCCATCCCAATGCTCTCTCTTCAAGGCAGTGATAGAGAACCCAGGCTCCTTCCATTGTGACTCTCCCATCTTCAGCACTCTCCGGTGTGTCTAGCCAGACAGGGAAAGAGCTCATAGGATTAAATGAGATGTTTTTACAGACCTGGTCTGGGAATGGCAAAGGTTACTTTTCATCAAGTGTGTCCCCAGCTGTGTGCCCTAGAGGAAAGGGAAATGGAGTTGGTTAAGTACCTAAAAGTTTTTATCAAAATCTAATTGCTCTTAATTCTGATTTACTCAAGGAAGATTGAGCATCATTTCTATACTTCAATTTATGCTGGCATATTATGCTTTTCAAAAAATATATATCCATAGCTAGACAGTGCACCAAATTTAGAACCTCCTCTCTCTCAAAAAGGCAAGAATATACAATTGGGAGTCATATACTTATATATGTGTATATATGTACAGATATAAATAAACTTGGCAATTATTAAAACATTATATGTAATCCACATCTTATTCACAAATTGGCTCAAAATCTTTTACATGTTAGAAAGTAGACTTTTATTCCTGTATCCATCATAAAATGGATACAGGAATAAAAATCAAAACAGTCTCAAGCCAAAAATTTACCAGTTTCCAACTTCTACTGACCTCAAGGTGAGCTACCAAAGGATAAGGAAAACAAAAATCTAGAAATAAGCTTATGACAACGTTTGGAAAATTGACCCGTTTTAATTTTTTAAAAACAAAAAACACAACACAACATCCAATTACTTTTACCATCTACAATTCAGTTATATCCAAACGTTCTAAGACCAAACAGAGTCCCCTGGCCAGAAGCAGGGGCTGAGGACGAGACACTGAAGACACACGAAGGTGAATGCTAGAGGTGACAGTCCCAGTTGCAGGTCACAGGTCTTCCAACACGCACAGGCCCCTTTTGGCTCACAGTTTGTTCACGTGTTTTACAGGAAGCTCTTTTAATTTCATCCCAGACACCAGATTTCTTCAATGATACACAGCTCCACATTTGTGTTTCCATCCAATTGGGAATAAAAAGCAATTTTTGTTTTTGTCTTGTTTTGGTAGCGCACAGAGGTAAAACTATCCACCAGATTCCTTTAGTAATAAATGAGGAAAGGAGAGGTAAGAAAAGATCTGGGCTGTGCTGGGTGCTGGTTTCTACTTGTCTCTTTAATGTTGACTTCTGAAGTGTTAAATCACACTCATGCCACTACAATGATTAGTAATAGTAATCTTTTTGCAGATGATAAAAAGGAAAAATACCCAATGGACATAAAAATGGTCAAAAAGATTTTACTGCAGGTCAATTTTTTCCCCCCCAAGAAGATACAAAATGAACATCTAATTGGGATGGTAACTCCATTAGACATTCCAATTCACCCAGTTGCTTGTTTGCCATAGAAGTAAGTTTGATTAGTAATGTTATAGCAGTAACCAGATGTGTTAATGGCAGCTTATTTGAGGTCCATCAATCCTTGGAATACGTGTAGGGAAGCATGGCTGTTGTTCTCTGACTGCCCACATCTGAACACATTCAGCTACCATGGAAACTACAAAGGAAGGAAAAATATATTTATTCCAAGATTCATGTACTGGGATTTTTTCAGCGCCCTTTCTTCTGTAAAGCCCCGGAGTGGTGATAATGTGCTAGGGACTGCTGTGTTTCCCGGCATGAGCTCCCATCCTCTGAGGGTCCTGAGAAGGATAGTGGATTGGTCCTGGAGCCCTCATGAAAGGAGGGGGTGGTCCCATTGGGTGGAACATGTGTGGCCCAAAACCTGCAGATGGGAGAGGACAAATTTGTTAGGCCTGCAGTTTCCTTGACAACTTTTCAAATCTCTGAATCTTTCTAAGGTCAAAACCATCTACACAGAAACCATACTGACAAAGGGCTTCAGAACACATCAGTCACAGAACTGCTTGGAACGTATACTTGTAATAACCTGTCCCCTCACACCAGGTCAAAAGAAAACTCCACAGGACTCAAGGTATCTGCTAGTATGTCATCTGAACCTTTGGTGTCTACTGAACATGCCACCCCTACTGGACAGGATCCAATCAGGATTTGGGAGGGGAGGAAGAAATCAGGTGGAGGCAAGATCCTGTCACCACCACCACCAATGCTTTATCCTCAAATGGAGGGTGTTCAGAAAGCAGGACTTCATTAAAGAGGATGGGGACTCTGCCGCAGGAGAACCGGGCACTTATCATTTACCTACACTCTTCACATTGTCACTGGCAGCTTCTAGAGCAGCGCAATACTGGAATCATTTATTACTGTCCCCTCCCCACCCGCTACAGATAAAGCCATATGTAACTTGAGCCAAAATTTAACTTAATTACAAGACCAAGGACACTGTTTAGCTCATCTGACACATTTTTTGTAACAAGACTTACTGAATTTACATCCTGGCACAAGCGTTCTATCTTAGAGACAGGTAATGAATGCTTCATCCACTTGAAGCAATAGCACTCTAGGACATCAATTAGGATTTAGTTTAAAACAGGGGACACACTGATGATAGATCAGTGTAATCCAGTAACTCCCATTCTGATATATATACACTCAGATCTTTAGAACACTGGCAACTTTCCCCTCGTTGGCAGGCCAGGAAAAAAGAAATCAAAGATCAGGGACCCTAACAAATCAGGTTTACTTGCAGATTTCTATGGGGCAAACTCAAAGAATTTAGACATGATAATGAGGTATGAAGACAGACTCCCAAAAGGATTTTTCTAGGCTAAGTTAGACCTATTTACTGACAAGGACTATAGATGTTACCTGGGGGAGGGGGCGGGGCAATACCAGGAGGCGGGGGCAGTGCGATATTCACTACAGCTGGAGGTCCACTGGGGGGGAGGTTGAAGTAGTTGGCAGAAGCTTCTTCTTCTGCTGCAGGAGGAGGAGGAAGAGCTGCAGAACAGAAAAGAGGCAACAGTCAGAGAGAAGATGATTGTGCCACGTCGTTTCCCCCTCCTGTAAATCCTGGGCTGCTACTGGGAGAAAAGGGCTGCTGCAGGAGCCAGAAGCCAGCCAGCAGGCCTCTCCTCTCACTGAGGAAAAAAAAAATCAGGGCAGTGTGAGCACCTGATGTGAGCAAGCCACTGGTTGGGCACAAAGTCTGCACTCACCTCCTGGCAGTCCTGGAACAGGCTCAAGCTTGATTCCGGAGTCTGTGGTTCCGTCTTTCTCCTTTTCTTTTCCTCTGGCCGCTTGGGACCTGGGAGACACACAACGTCAGCACTTGGTCCCACCTTCTCTCACACCTCTGCTTCTCAGGTTGCTTAGTCAAGCAAAGATCCTTCGATCCTTGCTTCCTCTTCGGCAAACACTTCTTCCCCATAAAGGCCACAGTGCAGAGTGGTAAAAGCAACTGTTTTAATGCCAGAAAGACCTGGACTCAAAATCTGCAGGGAACGTAAGGATGAGAAGAGGCGACCTCTGTGTGCTTGGCACAGTGCTGACTTAGCATACCGGAAGCACTTGGTCTGGGGCGCTGCTGCTCTTTGAGATCCCCTTCCTGCTTCGAAGTCAGAAACCTGTCCTCCCTGTGAACCTCCAGGGCCTTTCACTTGAGTCTCTCTTTCACAATCATCACTTTCAAACTGGAATTAGCTTTTCTTCTCCACTGGACAACTGGCCTCTGGAGGACGGACTCTAGATCTAATGCATTTGTAAACCCTCAAATCCACTTTTCATATCCTGGCATCACATTAGAACTGTAATAGCTGGTCATAAAAAACACAAACCTTCAAAGGAGTAGATTACTACAGCAAAACCCTGAATGAATTTCCAAAGCAGGACTTTCCCAATGTCACAAGATTGAAGTGTTAGAAAATGAAAAATTCTCTTTTAACAGTCCTACTGATTTAAATCTATTCACCAGAAACATACTAGTCCCCAGATAATGGAACACTTTCTTGAAAATCTCAACGAAGATATTTTAAAGGAGTCTAACTCTCACCTTCCCCATTTCACGTTGAGTCTGCGGCCATTGACGATCAACTTATTAAAGGACTTCTCTGCAGCCACCTCTGCAGCCTGCCTCGTGGCAAACTGGATGAACGCACACTGCTGTCTCTGCACGACAGTGATCGTCCGGATTTCCCCAAACTGGTAGAAGTGGTTTCTGAAGGGACACAGGCAGAGAAACGGGAGAGTTAATGGATGTACTCCCAGGAGGTTGTGATGGATTATTCACTCTCGATGACTCACAAGGCAGGTGGCCCCCTGGTTATCTGTCTAACCACCTGCAGGTAGTCCCCCCAATACCCTACGCTACTGTGGGTGCTACTCACTGAGAGTTCAAAAAAAAATGAGTAAAACATGGTTTACTAATATCTCAGAGGTTTTTTGCCTGGAGGAAAAAGGGCCCCAGCAGGTTCCTTAGGGACCTAAGCCCAACATAAGGGTCTGGCAAACTAGAGCCCCCACGGCTCATGAACCAAGAACATTTAAAAGTTATATTAAGGTTGTAAAATAATGACAATGACAATGATGATGACAACGAAACAAAAGGGAGGAGGAGCAGGGAAATGTCTGCCACTGCGGGGATGGCCTAGCTCACATAGACCAGGCTTAATGGAGAAGGCCACGGAGAGCGTGTTACACACTTATAGGAGATTCTTCTTCATTTATCTCTTTGCAAGAGGTAATTTCCATCACTATCTATCCAGAAGTCCCAACCAGCCAAGCAAATACAAGCCAAGGATAATACAAATACATCAAATACAAAATCTCTCTAAAAAGTTAACAATTTAAACCGTACAAGTTTTGTAATTGCCAAGTTCTCCCTCCTTGACATAATTAATCACACTTGGATACGTGCTGTAGTTTAGAAATTCTAACTGGCTATTAGGTCAAACAGAATCTCGTGTAGGGGCACCTGGGTGGCTCAGTCAGTTAAGTATCCAACTCTTGATTTAAGATCAAGTCATGATCTCAAGGTTGTGAGATCAAGCCCCATGTCAGCAACATGCTGAGTGTGGAGCCTGCTTAAGTTTCTCTCTCTCCCTCTCTGCTCCTCATTCCCCTGGTTCCCGCTCACATGCTCTCAAAAAAAAAAAAAAAAAAAAAAAAAAAAAATCTCACGTAATCATTACTATACGCAAGGATCAAGGATCAAGTAAGCACTGTTGGCTGATGAACATTACTACTCTGACATCAGAAAGGATAATTTTATAAAGATTCTAGTCAGCATGATACTAATTATAGAGTGGCTAAAGAAAAATGTACTTCGTACCAAATTATCATGTTTGCCTGTGTTTTTGCCAAAAAAGTATTCCAGGGCAGTTAAAAGCAGAAAGATCTCAAGAAATTTTATCTACAAACCTCAGATCAGTCTCAGTAATGGTATCGCCCAGGCCACCAACATACAACGTGGTGATAGTCTTGTCCTCTGGTGGGTCCAGGCGAGGCATTGTTGAAGCCCTCTTTAGAAGCTTATCTGCCACAGGATCATTGATTCCATAATATCGGTCTTTAATGTTCTGATCAGCAAGGGGGTCATCTGGATCTGTTGGCTTCTCATGTCTATGGTTCAGGAAAGAACAGTGCATTAAGGTGAAACAAAGGAAAAGAATTTACAGGCATCACCCAATAGTAGCTACATACACGTACCCAGAAATGCCCTTTGAACTAGAAACCACAGTCATACCAAAACATAATTATCACGACAGAGCTAACACCAAAGGAATTACTGTATTACATAAGGCCTTGCCAGTCTCCTAAAAGCCATTTAAATGGCCATCTAAGGTAACAGAGTTTCTTTATCAAGAAATTGGCACAATCCGCTTTAAAACAAAAAGTAACCAAAATATGGTTACCCTTCTCTAAGTCAATGGTTCTTAATGTATCTGAGGTCTTGCATTCCACTGACAGTCTCATTAAAGCTATGGACCAGGGGTGCCTGGGTGGCTCAGTGGGTTAAAGCCTCTGCCTTCAGCTCAGGTCATGATCTCAGGTTCCTGGGATCGAGCCCCGAATCGGGCTCTCTGCTCAGCAGGGAGCCTGCTTCCCCCTCCCTCTCTGCCTGCCTCTCTGCCTACTTGTGATCTATCTCTCTGTCAAATTAATAAATAAAATCTTTAAAAAAAAAAAAAAAGCTATGGAGCAGGCCCAGAAAAAAGCACAGATAATTATTTTTGTGGGTATAAGGTGAACCAACCCCAAATCAAGAACTCCTAGGCCAGATGCTTGGCAGGCTTGACTGAAACATACTCACATACCTTTGAGAGGCCTGGCTTTCACTGGACTTCAACTATACACGTACACCATAACAGCGAATACTTAGCTCTCAGGTGGAAACTTTTAGAGTCAACATATGGCATAAAAACTTAGTTTCCCAAGGCCTGGTTATGAGTAGAAATCCCATTACAAATAAAAACAGTAATTTCAACAAGCTCTTCTAAATGTAATAGCCCTAAGATGTGACATTTATCATACTAGTTGTATAAACCTATAGATTTTAAATCAGAAATAGTCATTTCTTAAATGACTAAGTATCTGAAAGCCAATAATGAAAGTGCAATTCAGCTCTTGCCTGTATGGGCACTCCTCTCCTCTTTTACATTCTCCTTTTACCCAGAAGGAGCAAATGTGGGGTCGATTCCTCTTGTAGTAGGGTGTGGTCCGGGCCAGCTTGAGCAACATGTCACTGGTGGAGGTGGCTTTCCCCAACATGCCAACTGGCCGCGTTCCGTCAGAGTTAGAAATCTATAGAGGGACGACAAGTTCAAAAGATAAATTGTATAGACTGTGTCAAACCACTAGGATTCTACCAAATATAAAATTACATCAAGAAAGTGGCAGCATACTTCTCTCTCCATATTCTGCGTGTAGTACTCTTTGTTAACATCTGACTTTGGCATGTCATCCTTAAAAGATAATCCCGCATCACGAACCTGGATGGGCAGGCCTAGTACAAAGGAAAAGAGGAAAAACCCTCAAGATATATATATATATATATATTTTAAAAAACATATTTTAATCCCCAGGGGTACATGTCCGTGAATCGCCAGGTTTACACACTTCACAGCACTAACCATAGCACATACCCTCCCCAATGTCCATTACCCCACTCCCCTTTCCCGACCCCCTCCCCCCAGCAACCCTGTTTGTTTTGTGAGATTAAGAGTCACTTATGGTTTGTCTCCCTCCCAATCCCATCTTGTTTCTTTTCTTCTTTTCCTACCCCCCCCAACCCCCATGTTGCATCTCCACTTCCTCATATCAGGGATATCATATGATAGTTGTCTTTCTCTGATTGACTTATTTCACTAAGCATGATACCCTCTAGTTCCATCCACGTCGTCGCAAATGGCAAAATTTCATTTCTTTTGATGGCTGCATAGTATTCCACTGTGTATATATACCACATCTTCTTTATCCATTCATCTGTTGATGGACATCTAGGCTCTTTCCATAGTTTGGCGATTGTAGACATTGCTGCTATAAACATTCGGGTGCACGTGCCCCTTCGGATCACTACGTTTGTATCTTTAGGGTAAATACCCAGTAGTGCAATTGCTGGGTCATAGGGTAGTTCTATTTTCAACCTTT